>JAGVSQ010003004.1:0-22880 GCA_022683975.1 Rhyacophila evoluta | reverse complement strand
GCTATTTTTTTTCGTTGCTTGTAAATAATATAAAAATATATAATATAAATATTTTTTTTACAAATCGGCATATCCAATTCGATTGATTTTATTATACTAGTTGAATTGATAGCAGTAAAATATTTTAGTGTTTAAAACGTGTGTGCATAAAAAATTTACTCACTAATGAATTCATTCAAGTTAATTTAATTATTCTCTTCTAAAATAAATTGATCTATAGAACTAGGTAATTACGAGCATAATTAAAAATATTTTGTTCTTATATTATACATATGTATTAACGTTTGTAATTCAAACACAGTGCTTGAAGTGTAAAGCTGCAAAGAAAGATATCACGCACAGATAAATAGAAATTTAAACAATACGTTATTATGACAGGGATCATTGGTTCAAAGTATTACATTCTGGCGATAATTGGCTTGGTATTGGCATTGTGTTAAACAACAATGCATTTACTTCCATTAGATTCGTTTTGTAATATTAATTCAATCATAACATCATATCGTTTATTCACAAAAACAATGCCATCCAATGTGGTATTCATCTCAAAATAATAAAAATGTATTGCAATCAATACACAATGAAATTCACAACGTATTGTCTATTAAAAGTTTTTTTTAAAACAGTTAAAATGAGTTTATTTTAATTTTATAAAGCACGCGTTTCGTCTGAATAATAATCATCGCAAAGTGTAAGTACCGAGTTTTGGATTGTTACCTGCATAACAAATTTACAGCTTAGTGAAATAATCTTTACATCACATATCAATTCAACTGGGTCTTTTATACAAGTTATAATATTTAAACAACAATGAACATACATACTTATAGGTGCTTGAAAATGAGAAATTTCGAAGTATCAATAAATATTAATAAATAAACTCGCAGTAGTTTTTGTTGCTCAAATCAAGCATGTTACTATAAATCAATTATACTTGAGGCATACCATATTAATGAATGGCTTATTTTAAGATTGTAGTTGCTTGGCCAACGGGTGGGTTCCACGTGGGCACAGCGATGACAGAATTTTTCATAAGTTTATATCATAACTACGCGTAGTATTACCTAGAATTAGTAGATGTCCCGTTTTCAGGGGAAAAATAATTGTCACACACCAGTACTTGTACAAGCATGCTTGAGTGTCTGTATTTCCCTTAAGTGCACTATTTATATCGATACATTTAAAATCCAATATTATACAATATATTGTATAAACGCCGAGCTACAAAAAGTTCTCTGGATTCAAACCAACGGTAAAGCCAACGTTAAGCATTCGAATTTATGTTTGATTAACTTAAATTTCGGACGCTAAACGTTACTTTTGCAGTTAGTCATAAATCTAGATTCTTTTTGTAACCCGGCGTTTCATATAAGCTATTTAACTAGCACCATTTTATTTGAATTCTTAGATTATTTTGTTTATTATTGTATAAAGCGAACGACAGAATTCAGTGTTATCCCAATTATCTTGCATATCATTCATAGTAATACGTTTTATATTATTATAAGCATATCCTTCCAAATAATAACAATCAAATTTCATCCATAAAAAGTTGTTTTAAAAAACCATCATCTAATCTTAACGTAGAAAAAAAACATGAAAAAATCAGGCGAGACAGAAAATATTACATATACAATATAATTTTATGATAAATCGTTGTATGAGTATATTTAATTGTACATCCGCTAATTACGAAGCTTATCTATTTTCCAGATGCTTCCAGACTAGCAAAAGCTTTGATTAAAGCTCATCCGATCTCGTAACTATATCAATGCTAATGATAATACCGTAGACAGCGACAAATTGAAATGCTTATTGTTTAATTCCATAATAATTCCGTCTTGTGTAATACAAACATGCATGAATACATCAAACCTTAAAATACCATTCTAATACACACAGATGCACTTACACATTGTAATCTAAATCAGATGATGTATTTTATACAGTAGAATATTCATTACGAACATTGAATGTTAAACTAACAAAAGTTCAAAAATCTTGCAATCTTTATAACAATTGATTACTATGAAAGTATGTACTATTTTTATTAATATCTATTTACTGACCATGATGTTATAGTATTGTATCCTTAGTAGCGAAGAGGTTAGCGGGCACGCCTTGCAATCCGGGAAATGTGGGTTCGATTCCGACGTTTGTCGATTTTTTAAATACAAAATAGTATGCCCATTGAATTGAGCAATTGTCTGACAAACAATTCTCATAATAATTCAAGGAATAATAATTCAAGACGTCTTCACATTGCGGAGATTCATATACTACACTTTCGGCGTGAATTTCTTCACACTGTAAAGGTCCATATGCTCCACATTGGAAGCGAACATGGTATAGAGATAGAGATGTTATATTCATGGATTAAAAAAAATATTATGTTAGGTCTGCCATATATTATATGTTGCACTAAAACATTGGATTTTGTACGTAATGTTTACCCTATTACCTGAGAGCCGGAGAATGCCGATTCGATTACCGTAGCTGTTTAATTTCTGGAATCCTAATGTATTAAGCAATTAGCTGACAACCTATTTTTGGGGGGAAAATATGTCAAAAGAAGTCATGACAATGCCAACATCCAAATACTCAATTTCTAGAATCATCTTCATACTGTTGAAATCTATATGCTCCATATTCATAGAAAACATGGTATAAAAAATCATATGTTCAGCTAACCACTCAGCAATTTCAGTCTTTCGCTCAGTAATTATCATTTATTACGCAGCTTTTTCATATGAACTCGAGACTTGCCATATTCATTGAAACAAATATCGTCCAATAAAACAAATTGATTAAGTTATTTTTACAATACTCAAAGTCAACCGTAACGAAAAATACGTTTTATGATATACTATTTCGTTAATTTAAACAATACATAATATGTTTGATTTTATTATAGTTTGGAATTTTTGATGAGGTCTTGCCTGAGATACATTCAAAAGCATCCTTAGTGCAAATTAATTTAATTGGTCCTATTATTAAAAATTTAATTTTAATACCAGACTGTATGCAATATTTTAATCTCGGCGATGATGTTGAAAGTTGAAATTAAAACAGTTAATCTAGAAATAGCACCCATAAAAACTTCACTTTTCTACCGTTTACCGTTTGAGAATTCTTTCGATAGATAGTAACACACAGTATTTGATGTTTGATAATAGAACATAGATTATTAAAGAAAACGAGACGTTACAAATATAAAAATTCACAATGTATCACAGCTTTCATTACGTTATCTTTTTAATTATTTAAACTTAATAAAAGCCCTGCCTATGCGTAAGGGCTGTATTTAAAATTCCGGTCGGAAAATATTCCATGTGGGTTGATTTTCTTCTATTATTCCTAGCACACGCATTTAATTCATTAGTTACACGACACACATAAAGGAAATTATGATGTTCATATTTTCAAGAAATTAAGTACCATTTCGAAGTGATTATTTTCGGCTGTCAACTTTGATGAGCAATTAAGCCAGATATAATTTATAACTTCAAAAGCTTCGTAAAAAAATAACGGATTATGTAAGTGCATTAACCTAGGAAACTCTGACAATCATTGTTTATCTTAAAAAGCAGAGCTTTCTACCAACACTTCTTTATTATAGAAATTAAAAAAAAAAAAAAACATCTAATATAGTTAATAATTTGAATGAGATGTTAAGTGTATATATACAATATTAGTAATATACCAACTTGGAATAAGAATACTGAAGAATTTATATTTGTCATATACACCAAGTATATTAATTATATTTATTATTGCAGTTTGATAAACTTTGTTGATAATCATTTTTTAATTATTTCATATATATATATATGTGTGTGATAACTGAAACAACCAGTCGTCTTAATGATATATATTAACTAATATTGGTATGACGTCCCTGATAACTACCTAAGAAATCGATAACATCAGCTGGTTTTCATTCTTAAATGTAAGACTATCCTGCCAGTAGTCATGCCAATGCAGAGAGCAATGATGATGTTTAACGAGATTGCCCCGAATATTGATAGCATCCACTTAGGTGAGAGTGAGCTTAGATGGATGCTATTATATACATTATTGAAATAGGGTATGCCTAACTTACTTGGCAGACACTCTCTTCTTTCTTCTGCATACATATATATTTTTTAATCCTTTCTTTATTCTTTGTTATATTTTAATATTTTTGCTATAATCATATGTACATCGAATTGTTAATGTATTAAACTTTTAATTTATAATGTTATAACATGTATTTAATAAATAAAGAAGTGTAATTAGTAATTTAGTTATAAAACGGTAGCTAAAAAATATATTTTAAGCAATTGTAGATTTTTTGATGGTTTTGCAAGTTTTCCAATAATATTCATTTTACAATTATTGGACTTTTAATTAAATCGCAATTAACTTCATTGCGATTGATTGTGATTACTTCTGCTATTATTAAAGTTGTATCTATGTATATGATCTAGCTTTTAAAAGCTCTAATCCAGCTTTTTGTCAAATTTATAAATTGCCACTTGTTTTCACAATTAAATTTGTCAATTTATCATCTGGTGGTCTGTTATTGGCGTAATTTTCTAAAAAAAATGGTTACTCTTGATTGTCAAATTCACCTTGCCGTGTCCCACGGACATGTAGAAATAAAATATGGCGGAATCATGATCGTTAAAAAGGGTGGGTCATGATGTCGCCCATCCACGTTGTCACCAATAAACGTCACGCGTTCTGAATTATATCCACTCTCCGAATTATAACGATACAAATTATTTCAAAGTAACCTCTGCTGTCAAACTCTGTAATTTATCTACACGGTGGATGTTTTATTAAAATGTTAAACATACATGCGCTGGAAAATATTAAATCGGTTAGATTAAAGGTGAAAAAGGTAATACGCTGAAAGTATTGATTGCGGCGTTTGGAGTACAAAACCTCCGGCACGTGTCTTTGCATCCCTTTTACCAAAACCATAAGCTTTTTCAATAATTTTGAATAGAAACAAAATTTTAATATAACGATATATACACGAATTATTTAATGTGTGTGTTTGGTTTGTTGCCAGAAGTGTATCTGTCAAATGTATTATATTATTAGCCCTTTTCATTTTAAAGATAAAAAAAGATCAATGAAAGTGTCTGTTTGAATAATTTTATTGGATCACGTCATCTGTTATCTATATATCAATTAATAATACGCTTGTTATAATGTTATCAAAGAGAGGAAGTTGTCAATAATCTACATCATTTTTTTTACTAAGGGCTATCAGTTTATCAATTGTAATTATATATTAGAACTGGCTTTGCCAAACTTTTCCTGCGATGAAACAGCTTGTAAATCCTGAAATTTTAACGGGACTTTGTTTTTTTGTGAGATAAGTAATGGCACATAATCAATAAAATTGAAACAATTCCAGGTTTTTGCGAAATACCTACTAACTTTCCCCAAAACAGCAAATGTTTTAAGGAATATAGTCTCGGGAACCCTTCTATAGAGTATAAAAATGTTTTATCATTGAGTGACTGAATCATGCATGGTCACAACTATCACCCATTATAATAGGGGGAAGAAAAATACGGATACTGAAGAAGAACAAAACCATCAAAGCCTTATATTTCACGGGGGAAAGAGATGTTTGTGCGTTTTGTGATTAAGTTACTTAAGAATTCTCGGGTCTTTTAAAGCTGATTGAAAAGGATGCTAGCGTTGGTTGAAAAATTACAAGAATATCAGATGGCACCATGATTGTATTCTTGTAGACGTCCTAAAATCTATATTGTTGATGATTGTAAAAAAATATGCCAAAAACTCGCCCTGAATATACTACATGAGGGCTTCAATTCTCCCCGCAACTTCTTCCAACCACTGCGATGTGCATGTCAAAATGACTGTCGACGATTTTGTAATGACTAGCAAAAAACATATGACGAAATCTTTGGTATACTCTTGTGTGATTGTTTTTTTTATTGTTTTGTTTGTTTATATGGTAAAATAAAGTGATATTATTCTGGAAACAAATACATCTTATTTAACTATTGAGATTTTTTGTGTACTCACATAAACAGTAAGTGGTCGTATTTAATATATTATAGCAAGTATTAAAAATACACACAGTATGACTTGCGTGATCACTCATTTTAGTCACATCTGCTATACATATAACTAACAAAGTATGTTCGCGCGTGGGCAGATCGTCAGAGCGATTGCAATTGAACGCAAAGGTCGCCGGTTCAAGTCCCGGAATGGGCAATAATTGCTTTAGGGAGAGATGCATGACTCAGATTGTAGAATGCTCATAGTTGCGCCGAAAATAATATTATGCTCGTAATATCAATGTGTGGATTTAAGCAGAGGCGTATTCAGGAACAAAGAGAATGATGAAATTTTAAATATTCATGAATACATTGACATTACTTAAACTTCAAAATGATATTCATTTTATTCAACTTCTATATCAGTAGATTTTAAACACAATTTCTTTTATATTAATAATCTAAAAGATCTACATAATAACTTCCAAAAGGATTGATGCTATCGCGTACAATAGATATTGTTTAAAATTTGTTATACTTTGTATTTTTCAGGGTGAAATAAAAATAGTTTTCACATTCTCAAGTAAAATAACAGTTTATATTTCTGGCAATATTCTACAATATATAAAATAGCTTTAATGATATAAAACGAAGAAAAATTTTGGCTTTAAAAAAATTTCACTTGAAATATCAATATTTTAAATAATAAATAAAATGTCAAGTACCATATTTTCAACATTTTATTCATAACTCAAGTAACGTATGCAGTATGGAGACATTTTTAATATTACAAATTGTATTACTAACATAATCAAACTAAATCATTGCCCAGTTCAACACTGTAGAATAAATGTTATGACATTATATTATTCGTGTAATGTGGAAATTTTACTCGCCTATAACGTATCAGTAAAAATTGTTTCTACCGAATCAAAAAAGCTCTTTTTAGTACTTTCGGATAACGAAATAAATAAATAGTTGCGTGCAGCTTTATGAAACAAAGTTATCGTGTTGATATTATTAGAAAATAATGTACATAATGTCAAAATATATTGTTAGTTTGCGTTAACCCTCCCATGCCCACATCGTTATAATATTAATGAAACCGATAGTAAAATAAATACGCATTGCTTGTATGGCATGAAACGTTATCCATAATTTCTACCAATCGGCTTACTTTAGCATCCAATCTTGACAATTTCATGATAGAATATTGGCCAAATGTGTATTAATACTGAAAAAAAAATCATAGATAATTAGCAACAAATCTTAAGTATATTTGTAAAAATAAACATGGACTTCTTCCCTTTCATACCAAGAACTTCTTCTTCCCCTGTCACAGTAAATAAGTTGTGATGTGCAACCACTCCTGTCATGACTGAGACGTAACCTTGACGAGTGAGGGACAGGTCTTCGAGAGGGTTGATAACTTCGTACATTTTTAAAATTTCGAACGCTTTATCGCACCAGATATTTTTTGAATTTCGAATGTTTTTTCCCGCCACATATTTTTTGAATTTCGAATGTTTTGTCGCATCACATATATTTTGAATTTTCGAACGTTTTACGATTACATATATTTTGAATTTTGCAGCGGCGTTGAAACTGGTTAAGGCACGTAGTACGGATACCTCCAGAAATTCTTAACGCTGTTTTCTTCTTCCAACCGGTGGGATTCCGGCGTCCTGAAAGACCGGTGGGTACCATCCGTAGGACTTACTCGGCAGAACTAAGAGATACTGTGACCTGAGACGATACAATATGGCTGGCAGGTGACAGAGACTCTTGTAGGCGCCATGTGGTAGCTATATGCTCCATACCCTTGTAAGAATAAATCAGAAGAAGAATTCATAATTTGAAATCTCTTCTTGCACTTATCAAAGTGTATCATATTAAATAAAAAACGTTTATATGTTTAATATGATAAGTCGTCATTATAAATCTCGTGTAATCAATCAAGAAACAGCGCGAAAACTAAATCATAAATAATCGACGCGCTAACATTGAATTTATTTAAGAAAAAATCTGTGGCGACTTACAACTATTCTTGGCACCTTTGTTATGTAAGTTTAAGCGTATGCACATATAAATCACTCTGAACCAGAGATTATGTTTCCTAGTCCCGTAGTCATATAACATTGACTACTAATTTTTCATAATTCTTTTGATGCAAGATGTAGCCAATCGATCGATCAATGATTACCAGCATATACTAGTAAAATAGTACCTTCGCTTAAATCTTGATTTCATATTTAGTATAATTTTTCTTAACTATAAATTAGAGAGGGGTATTGAAAGAGTTAAAAAATATTATAAACAATGTCATTGAATTTTTGTGAAAAATGTTCCTACATTATAATCGACTTGACATAATAAATCGAATGATTTTAGCACCGATTATAAAATTACGTTCTAAAATATATTTAGTGTTGGCGTACATGAAAATGAATTAGCATATTTTTCCATCATTTGTGCTCCACGTGGCGTATTGGCCAGTTGACCGCCCAGACCATAAACCGTTCGATCAACTTTTAATATGAGGAAATGTGCTTACGAGAATGATAGGTATAATTTTGCATTATAAATATTCAGATACACATAAACATTTTATTGTACATAAAATATTATAGTCAATCAAAATAATAATATATATCCCGATAGCTGAGAGGTAAGCGTGCCCGACTCACGTGCGGGTTCGATTCACGCAGCTGTTGGATTTATAAAACTCTGAAAATTCAGGACTGGATGTTCATTGAGTTAAACCAATTCTCGCGAAATATAACCTCTCAAGACATTTTTTCACATTGCGGAAATCCATATATTCCACTTTCGGTGTCGATATCTTCATGCTGTGTAGGTCCATATGCTTTATTTTCGCAGCAAACATGGTTGAAATAAATAAAACTGGGACAGTATTTTTTGTGTAAATAATAGTTCAAATAATAATGTTTTGCAAGTAACTTTATAATTGATTTTTTTCTCAATGTCAATAGATAATAGAGCTGCAATTTGAGATATATTTTTATCTCTTACAACAAACTTATTTTAATACTTTTTCAATAAATATTAATAGAATACTGAGCATAAAGTTTAAGTCTATGGAATTTATTTTAAAAATAATTTGATTAATTTGACTATATTATTTGATCTATTGTAAAATGGAAAAATAATGCAAAAAATATTATGAACTAATGGCATTTGGATTATTGGTAGATTACTCTTAGGAGAATTGATTTTCAATCATTTTCTGAATCAATTAGCATCATATTCTATATCGGAATAATAATTTAAAACACTACGTCAGTGAGTTATTAATGCAGAAGATACTAGTATAAAGCTTGGCTTTGACAAACGTTGAAATATCCTTATGGCTGTCCAGAACAGGATACTTATCACATCTATGGGAACTTTCAAGAATCTGTACAGAATGGGAAGAGTTTTTTAGGTTACCCTAACCAGCCATAGGACCTGTCGAGCAATACGTGGTTGTCATAACATTCAATTTCATAGAAAAAAATCAAAAATACTTCATAAAATGAAAGCGAGTGTGATGATTGCTTGGCAATATAATACTCATTGGATAAATATTTTATTTTTAACTTCAGCACTTTTAAGTTTGTGGGAATCGTCATGGATAACTTCTGTTTAATCCTATAATATTGAATAAAGTAGATCTATTATCAATATCAGAGCTCCAGAATATGTCTGTTTTACTATACAGCTAGTAAACTTTCATACAACTACAAGATTACAAATCTGAATTAGACTCTTTCGAGCCAGTTTTTCACGGAGGTAACTGTAGAAAATGGATCGAAATGAACGTCATTTGGTATTTTTATAATAAAATTGGTAAATACGTTATTCCTGCCAGAATTTTACTAGTACTATTTGTATTTTTATTGGATCAATAACACTAAAAAGGCATAATCACTTGGTGACAATATTCTATCATTATTCCAGTCCGTGATAGAAGTCAAGAACTCCACAGATAATTTATTATATCCTCTTTGGCGCGAACGGCCGACGGTTTGAGTAACAAAGTCAACAACGAACAGTAAAAGATAGGTGAGGTACGAACAAAAGTAGCGCTGCACACGGAACAGTGACTTTGACAGACATCGGATGACTTCGCGGGACTCTTCGTTCACCGGTAAACTAAAGACACAGCCACACCGCTATGTATTTAATTAGCCATTTTTTAAAAATTTATATCGATTCTCCAAGCCAAAACAGCGTAAGTGATATTTTGGTGATTTTTCATTAAATGCAGCATTAGGTCCACCAAAATGTTATCTATAGGCTGCCAAAAAGACGTTTTTCTTAAATAATTGGAAAGGTTTGTAAACTGGGTTTCAATATGTCAATGCTTTCAGTCAAAACACAGTTTTTTTCAATTTTATTTTATTAAATATTTGCTTTATATAGTGTTGAAAGTTTCAAATACTTAGAGGTACACATTACGGGAGATTTCAAATCATAAAGTGAGCTCATCATTCGAACAGGAACAAGCTAGAGCACCCTCCAATATCATGCGAAATGTCTTGTACGCTAAACTTTACAAAGTAGAAACTAAATGCCACCTGTTCAAGGCATGCATTCTGTCAGTGCTGCTCTACAGTTGAAAAATATTGCACTCAACAAAGGCCTTAACTGAATTCGAAGCTTTTAAAACAGATGTCTATGAGATGAATACAGTAGTATGACTTCATTTGTAATAAGGACCATGCAGCCACTTATCACTGTCAAACTGAATCTACGACATTGGCCCTGGCTCGGCCACATATTGTGAATACCTCGGGAGATTCTTAACATGACATGCCATTTTTTTTAGCCAACCGGCTCTTGGCGTCCTATTTTTAAATGTATGAATCTCCATAGTGTGAACAATTATTTTAACGTTTATATTGATTGAAAGTCAATTATTTTACCCTTTAGGCATCCATATTTGCTTTTGGATAAACATTAAAATCATATTCATTTTCATGCAAATATCGTGACCTCCGATACCGTGTGACTTGCGGACGAATGTGCTTATCCGATCAACCACCAGGTCAAGTAATCAAAAAGCATGTTTGTAAAATTACAAAAACTGAAAATATGAATAAGAATTAAATTTAATAAAGTAGTTATTATATGGCGCTAGTTTGGACGTTGCTTTGGAGAACAGAGCGGAAGAAAGGTGGGCCCTTCCTGTGCAGTAATGAGATGGCGCTGTTTAGGCGAGTGGCAAATAGTGTCGACGGCGACTGGGGCCAGTGACCTCCGCCAATCAATATGCAAGCAGTCAAAAAATACTGAATTTACTTTATGCGAAATTATTTCATACAACCGATACCTACTTTTCGTTAAATACTATCAAGATATTTACCGTCCTACCTAATAGTAAATATAATTAATTAACTTCACAAGATTCGTTGTATGAATGGGACTAAGAGATAAAGATTTGTGACACACTTTTGACATCGATCTACTGGTATCGGATTAACCGTGATTAAACAATCTTGTGCTTTTATTTTATGTATTTCATGGTGTCGTTCATGTATGTAGTAGCCCTACTGTGCAGTGCTAAGTGGCCTAATGTCATAAACTGTATATTTTATAAAATACATGGGTATCGCATGCAACAAAACCTTGTCGAAAATATGACGTATTTCCAAATAACATAGAAGCTCGCGGATTCGAATCGCGTACACATTTCATAGGTCACGGGAGTTATGCATGCTTAGTGGATTTAAAAATTGGCTGACAACCGGTGTTCTTGAAAAAAACTATCAAGAATAATCTTCCGAATTTTGATATTCATGTGTTTTACAAATAAAGTTAAAATGTAAAATAACACCAACAACGATTTTTGTTATCATACCAACGCATCAAGACCGATTGAGGTCATTTAAATAATTATATACACTCTAGAAAAAAAACTTCTCGTGTGATACTCTTCCTATTGTCAAAATGCTGAACAAATAAATTCTCAACTTTACGATCAGAATATGTATATTATTCATGTTCTGAAATCACGTTTTCTGACCAAAACGTGAAATCCGGACGCAATATTCAAAAACCGCAGTTTTCGATTTGTCCAAAAATACGCAAGGATCAAAAGAAATTGTGATTGGATTTGAAAAAATGCCTGTACCGCAAATTTTTTCAAGGAAATGGGTACTTAAAATCGATTTGTGAAGGATTCTTTCAAGGCATAGAACAGATTTGATCACTTTAATCTTCTGGTGAAGAAATCATATTCTATCTAATTTACTTCAAATTGTAATATTCACAGTATACGATATAGCTGTACATAGAGGATAAGGGAAACGTTTTTAATCTGTAGTAAAATATTGACGATAGATATCTTAAAATACTTATTTGCTGTCCCCATTGTGGGCACCATAATTCAGGATATATCTTGACTATAATCACATCTTTAATCTGTCTTTTGCCCTCAGTCACCTAAAAATACATCGTACTACCAACATAATGTCCAATGCTTTCTTCAACCTGCATTAGGATTGTTAAACATTACTTTCATAGCTAATTCTTACTCAGCCAAACAGTTTACATGACTTAAACATCTTCCAATGTGACAGATAGATGTGCCAGTATCTTCGTCTAGTCCGCATACCCAGGGGTGTGTGGTAATTTTTCTCAGTCTGATGCAAGTCTTTAAAATGCCGCCCCTCTGTCACCCCAAAATTTCATCCATCTGGTTTCTTTTTTTTTGCGTCTCGTGTTTAATAAAATTCTTCATTTTCGTAAATTCGCCCCCACATGGTACGTACGTTAGGAGCATTTGTATTGATTTCGCTGCTTTTGCCGCCCCTTACATGACGCCGCCTGAGGCGACCGCGTCTATTCCTCATAGCATGCCACAGCCCTGCATATACTTTAACACCATATCTTCCTCTTTGTTTGTTTTCGATTGACTCATTTATGTTATACGTAGAATATTTTTCTGTTTTACTGTCTTATCATTTCATGCCTGACTTCCAAAGTATAAAGCTCTCGTTGGATAATATGTATGTATCTTTTAAACTTGTATTTTGATTTAATATAAACCCTTCATCTAGTTTCAGAAAATGGGCCAATATTTCCATATGTTTTTGATATCCTGAGCATCTTTTCACAATTTAGTTTGTCATAATTTATTTTAAATATTTATTATACCCAAGACTTCTTTCATTTTCAAATCACTTAAGCGTTGGCTACTTCTTTCGTAAATTATATTTTGCGTATACATATAACTTCCTATTATGTTTAAAGTAACAAAGTAATTTTAAAACCCACCAAAATACGTGCTGCAGATGCGCCCGAAGACCCTAAATTATAATTACCTCCTATTCCAAGTGGTATAATTCTAGCATTCTTTATCATTCACAGAATATGTTAAGGAAAGTTAGGGAACGATGATGTGATTTGAGACGATATAAACCAACTCGTCGGTGAGAAAAAATTCGAGCGGTAACACCTGATGGCCTTATTCATCACATAGTATACGCAGATATGATAAAATAAAACAATAAGAGTATTTATCAACTAATCCTTACATATTGCAAGTGCTTATTGCATCATTGCATGAACTATGGGCGGTTAGATTAAATATACAACAATAACATTATGTTAATACGATTTTATAGTGTACGCTCGGTTTTAATTCAATTGTCTGGAAGTAAACTCATTGTTATACAAATATAGTAAAACCACTTACTAATAGGCTTTAATAATAATAACACTTGTTCAGTAATTGAAGCTTACAGGAGATACTCGATTTAACAGAGACTGTTTAACTGTATCTTTTATCATAATAATTTTTAAATTAATTTACTTAATTCACAGCTGTGCTATGAAAAACGAAACATATAATTGTCAATACATTTTACTATCTATGTTACTTCTAAAAATATCAACATATTATGCAGTATTTTTTAAAGGAGGTTCGATGACTGACTTAAACCAATTTGGCATCCATTCTTGCATTTTATGGGATTTAAATACGTGACTGTCCGCAACTAAAAGCATGTGGCTAAAAATCATCATAGTGACAAATACGTATCTTGTTTTTTTTTCCCGAAATTTGAAAATGAAAATACAAAAGACGTTTGTAAATGGTCAACATGTTTGTGAAATTTGATGCAATCACTTTAAAAAACACGAAAATAGATTCCAACGTGATTATTCTATATCCTATATACCCCTTTATACTTTGGCGTAACAAACGGTTCTTTTAGTGACAAAAGTATCTCAGCTCCAGGCTTCCAAGACGTTAGTTGGCATGCACTAAACTGCGAATGATTTAACCTAGTTTTTTAATGTAACCTAACCTAACCAAACAGCCGAACCATTAGTTATACATAGTTTGTCTTCAACTAGTGGCTAAGTCGTCACATTCATTGTACGAGTAACAAACGGCATACTACAGTACAAGTAAAATAATTTAGTGCAACAATGAGAAATCAGAGGTATAGAAAGATTTATTTAAGAAACAGGGAAAATTAAAAAAAAAATAATCTCAGTAGTTATTGTACTGCAAGAATTACGCTAAATCAAAGAATTAATGAGGCTTTATGGTATTGTAAAACAATTGGTTTGACTAGTGAGAAAACATAAATATTTTTCAATGCTACCCCATATCAATTAGGTCCTCCTGAAAACATAGATTGCACATCGCTGGTTTAACGAGTCGTGTCTTTCGAATTAACGTCGATACGATAAAATGCACTTCACTGTAAATACGTTCTAATTTGTTAAAGTTGGTAATCACAGTGTTCGACGTTTTACTGTGCAAATCCAAGGTTGCAAACAATTTGCTGGGAACGGAAATACCGCTAATTTAACGTTTTATTCTATATTTTACTCACAAATCAATACAGCAAGGCCAGGAAAACATAAATAATTAATTATGCCGCATAATGGGCAGGTAAATAAATAATACAGTGAATTGATAAAAATCGTATAGTGAGAGATACACACATACGATTATATTATATTATACACATATACACACTTATATGCCACGAGGAATCATCTACTTATAAAGACTTTAACACCATTTGTCCTGTGATGAATAGTGACTGAACTGTGCTTATAAAACAAATAATTATTTTGTATTAAATCTAGAACCGATATGTACGTGTGTATTGTATATTGGGTAGAATCGATCACTCATTCGAATGTCATTACGTCTCAGAAGGAGATAGATGAAGCTTTTACTGTTGCTCGACAAGTTGTCTCAGTATTCGAATGATATAATTATACATCTGTCGAGGAATGTCGTCTCTCCTGTTTCCACCTCTATTTTTTTCTTTCTTGCAATTTATATTATTTCATTTTTAATACATGATGAAATAATTTTTATAACTTTGCTTCTAGCAAATTTTTCATAATTTGAATTTAAAACATGTATTTTTAACTGTATCTAACACTGTTGCTTTTGATGTAGTAATGTAAGTATTAATATTTACATTTGTCATGTTACCTATATGATATGAAACCTTGTAATATGTCATTTACTCCCTGGACAAAAATACCCCGTATAAAAACATCTAATGGTTTAAAACTCATTTGAAATATCGGTAGATTTAATTTAACTGATAAAAAAACAATTAATACCTAAATATATGTGATATTTTTGGATTAGCAATTCATGAAATTCTATAGCAAATTAGTGCTGTAGAATTTCATGAATTTTATGAACTAATGTGCAGTGCTAGTGAACTTTTGGATTTGGTGCCATATGAATACTGGTGTGACATGATATTGTCTGTATGTAAATTCTATAATTGTCGCTTTAGAGCATTTATATAACAGCATCTTTTCATAACGTTCAATATTTTTTTTTAATACTTCAGTGTTATGACTATCAGAAAGCTACTAAATATTACGTAAGTTTAGGCTAGGTTACGTTGTTTTTTAAAAATTGTTTTTTATCGAGGGGATAACTGTCCTAGATCACTAGAACCACTGATCTTAGCTCACATACAGTAAGCAAAAATGTAATACAGTCCCTAATTAAGAGGGCTACACACGTTCAAGTTTGCATGGACAATCATTTGTGTGTGACCATTATTTATTTTCCAGAAAATGGAATATTTACTAATTTTATGAAATCCTACGTGTATTTGATATAAACTATAAGACTGACCATCTACCGAGATAAAATTAAATAACAAATAAGCCATACATCGATATGGGTGCTTCAACTATTATTATTGCTTAATATTAACATGCTCGATTTGACCAATTTAATGCACTGTGGGTTTTGAAAGCTAATAGTTTATATTACAAACCGAAATTAAAATAGTGGTACATACAATTTCACTACTTAAAAAATATTGGTAACAAAATATTAAGCCAAATGGAAATAAGAGTAAATTTATTCAATCGATATTTAGTAAAAATTCTTACTAATGTTAGAGAGACTCAAGTCTGAACTAAATTCAAAGTCTTTTTTTACTTCATCACTCCTTTTGAGGTTCTTAAAACGTAAACATTTAAATAACAGTATTATAGTGTTGTAATTTTTAAAAAATATTATCACAATACTATTGTACGATCGTTCAAGTATACTTGCGCAAGTTTAAATGAGCGTGTGTAGCCTCCTTTAGCATGTCTCTCCGATATAGCACGTAGGTTTCGATATTGTCAGTTGCCGGTTTGTCAAATTATTAATAAATAAAAAAAACAGGATTGGATACACTATGAATTGACATTCAACTCTCGTGAAAAAAATCTAAGATAGGCCTATATTTGTTTCAATTCTACATTGGGCATTTTCACACAATGAAAATTCATAAAAGTAATTTTTCATGGTAAAAGTTATAAGAATTATCTGCTTCGTGATTCTTCAAGTATCAATGATGCATTACGACCAAAAATGTTCCTATTTTTCATAATATTTTTTTATGGTTGTTAATTTCAGAGTAGGGTTTATTTTTTTTCATATGTATAGCAAAAATAATGTATAAACAAATGCTTACATACATTTTAGCATAGCTACTCTGGCATGACTTCACATTTTGTATACATTATTTCGTCCACTTGCGTGTTTTTAATCTCACAATATAATATATAGCATAATAAAAAATGCCTACTTAATATAGGCGTGGTAACATAAACCTATTTTTATACAAACTTTTTCCTAACACTCTTTTTAAGCACTACTGATAAAATATGTATATTACGATGAAGTGCTGTTGATAAAATATGACGGAATAGAGCTTTGAATTGTCAAATTATTATATTTAAAGTTCAAAAGCACAGTATACACTCTAAAAACTTTTACCATTTTTGTTTTGCTGTTTAAATAAATAAAGAAATCTGATAAACTGAATTGAGTTTTGAACTCATTTATTGATTCTTAACCCTTCATTTGTTGAGCTTTTTAGAATTAATAAACAGATTTGCCGTGATTATAATAGAAGAAAAATAAATTATTATCAAAAACATATAATTCTTAACCGATGATCTGCAGTGTTTTGTAATTAATATGATATTCAATATATCTCTTACAGATTAGGTATCTTATATTTAATATATATTGTTATGTGTAGATGCATATGCATTTAAGCTGTGTGTAAGATTATAGTTTTAAAATAAATTTCTTGAAATTAAGCTGTTTTACTGTACCTGAATGATCTGATAGGTATCACTTGTTTGTCGTCATCGACTCATTTAAGAAAATAATATTATGTGATCCTCACTACAACACTGTAATAATATTGTGTGTCTTAACCTCTTCCCTTTTATTTGATAGATATATGTAATTATGAACAAACCAAAATGGTTTTTATTATAACAATATTAATAAGACGTTTCTCTGGACTATATGTGCGATACCATGCAGTCTATTAAAAACGAATCCGATACTTTCTTCAATATGTCAGTAAACTTCACGGTAACAAAAGTTGATAAGTTTTTGAATGTAAGATTTTTACAAGCAAAGAAGGAAGTGTTGGTTCTTTCAATTTACGAATAAAGCTTGAAGATATAATTTAAATTTATCTTAATGCAAGAAGGAAAACAACTTTGATAAACAATGTTAACATATTAAAAGTATACGATGGCTATAAACAATATACTTTAAAACACACAGCAAATAATACAGGTGATGAAGAAAACTCTCCATAAAAAAATAATTAAATCAAATTCCGTTGTTTAAGTCAACATAAAAATACCAATATAACAGTGAAATAAAAATTCACGTGATGATAGAGTTTTTTGTACTTTACAAAATTTGTGTCGTGTGGTATGCGAGGTATTTTATCATGAGCGAAATGTCAAATATTCCGTCAGATCAACTCATCATTGTTCATCGGTAATACGTATTTTATAGACCAGTAATGATTGTAATAACCTTAGATCTTTTACCATAGATTTATTATTTTAATTCTGTAATTAAACTTCTGTGAGATTATCGAAGTAGTAATAGACATACTTGGTCAATGTCATTCTCATCTTTCATATTAAAAGTACGTGTATTTTTGAGATGATCTTAATCTATTGAGCAGATGTAATTCTTGGTATGGTATAATAATGATGAAAATTCTACGTAACATCTGTTCGCAAATAGCCATGGATCCAATAAAGTCTTTATTAAATAGATAGTAGTGAATATAAAAAATATAACCCCAATCATTATTTAATTCATAATCGATTCATAATAAACTATTAATATAATATTTCTTTCATAAATGTCTCCCCGGTAGATCCAAATTAATAAAATAGGCGTTTTTGTGATTCCTGTGAATTTTTTACTGTGTGGGTTAAATCTTTCTTCCTTTCTACAATCGAATTATCTTGTGAAAATGTTATATAATAATATGAGCTTTAAACAGGAAGAACTACTCAATTTCAGCTTCTAGTAACAATATTGCCGACAGGTAATTTTCATAACATCATATTTCAATAGAATAAGTGCACTTAAAAATTAGTACATATTATTATAATATGGAGTGGTGTGTGCATGATGGTAAAACATTATTCTAAAGTATGTATATTTACGACATATTTTGTGGAATTTCTTTATGGTTTATTAATATAAATCAATTTCAAAGAGGTTGGGAACTTTATCTATTATATTTTTCGTCATGCGTACCATCTTGATAAAACAGTTACAAGTTATTTTTATCAATTAAGTTTCATATATAATATATTCTCAAGAGGTTATGTGACATTACTAAGTAATGAATGAACATTCTGTAAGAATTTTGATGACGTATCACTTCGGTTACATTAAGGATAAAATGAACACCCAGTTTTATATTGATTGATTTAGGGTGTTCGGCGTTCGTATAATGACAGCCCATTGGCGTGCGTTGTCAATTTCAATTTCAATTTCAATATCATAATACATATATATATGTAGATATTTTTTTTAATAATTAAGTTTTAAATCTCCATAATATGAAGACAGATTGACAGACTTGACAGATTATTTTTACAATCGCTGAGATCCATATACTCCACTTTCGGACCAGTTATATTCACACTGTGTAGATCTATTTGCTCTACTTTCGGAGCGGATATAGTGGAGGGGAGGGGGGAATACAAAATAAGCATGAGTTTAATTATTGTGCTTAAAAATATAAATCACAATATTTTGTTCATATAGACTGTGATTTACGATAAAATTACGAATGATATAAAATTGGATAATTATTAGCAACATTACACTGTATGGTACTACAGATATAAGTTTTATGCATTACATTATGCAACTGCGGAAAATAAAAAGGATGTAACCCTTAGCTATTTTAAAAACAGCCTTATTTCAATAATCACAATGTACTTAATACACGTTATATTAAAAATATGTAAGCTGAAAATCTCGTATTAGTATCTTAATTTAAAAAGAGCGGTCTCTATAATTTGCGATCAGAAAAAAGGACTTTCATCACATTATTTTTTTTGATATTTCTTAAATAAAATTTCAAATGAAAATCAGATTGAGTAAATAAAACACCAGCTTTAGTTTTCGTGTACTTCAAGATTGTAGGTCTATTTAATATTTTTACTTTGGTCCAAGATCACTAAATAGACATTTTAGACATATACATGTAAAATTTGTTCTGTCTAGGTTACGTCTTTTTTCTCTTCCACAGTCAATAATGTATTATATAATATTTATAATGAAATTTTAACAATTTTCCGATGGTTTAATATGTACGCGTGCGTGATTAGGGACCGGAGATTGTGAGTTTTGCTGCGGTTGCAGATTTTTTAAAATTACAAAGATGCAGGAATTAATAGACAAATAATTATTACATAAAGTATTATGATTAATGTATTAAGTGAAATAATTAAAAACATATTTAATAATTATATTAAAAGATAATAGTAATTTATCGACCAGTTTAGCTTGTCCCACCACTGTCAGATCGATAAAACGTTTTGCACCTCATAAACGTCAACTGTGTCTTTTCAATATTTACGTGTGTTAAAATAATGAAATATTACGCACGCCCAAGTTTTTAAATCTATGTGGTGTCGAAAGGTAAAAAGAAAAAAAAATAAGGAGAAACGATGGGATAGGGAAAAGGAGCTGGCTACAAACAGGGACTTAAGGCCAAAGACGGAGCTTAAAGAAAGGCGACACCACTTGAACTGTGAACCGTGTGCACTCGAGCCCTATGCACTTGACACAAGAATACAACACTCGGGAACTGGAGGAACAAAATGCATGCGCTTACAAAGTGATCGTCACGATTTGACTATTTCGCTTCGCAAGTGAATTTAAAATATTGCGTTCGAAGACTTTCTCGTGCGTGAATACGGTAATACAATTTTACTTGGTATATCTTTAGAAAATAAATGTTACTAAAATTGAAACTATTTCTATTATAATATAGTATATCGGTCATTGCAAATTAGTTTCTATGAGAGATAACTTTTTCTAGCTTTAAATTAAAGCGAAATCTTACAGCGTGCAAGACAGTTCAGCATTTTCAAAAGCTCGGCACTATACTACGCATATACACTTATAAAATAGTAACATAATACTTATTGACGTGTGTATTTTCATCTATTGCCAAAACTTCATGCTTATAGCGCGTTTGCACGACATTTTTTCGTGATAAATTTAGATCAATCTTATCACGTAAAAGCGCGTGGATGAATTCACAGTAAAGTTTTGCTATCATGTCATATTATATCAGTCAACGGACTGCAAGGCTGAGGATAGCAGAGTGACCGTGACAGAGATACAAAATAGCTATAAATAGGCGAGTGAGCAAGTGAGCACGTTCAGCAGCGAGTCAGTCACAACAATTCGCTAACTTGCTCATTCACATATTTATACCGATTTTGCATTTCTGTTTTCGTGGTTTCGCCATCGCTCTGTCGCCGCGACACGTGGTAACAGGACTTATTTAGAAAAGGAATCATGCACGCCGAGCAAGATTTTGGGAAACACTATACGCCACGTTATACTCACAGATATTTAGTGTGGAGATTTTTTGAGTGCTGAAGGAAACAGGAAGTAACAAAACATGTTTTAATGTGATACAAAATTAATTATACCATACAATACGTACCTAAACATTGAAAAAAAAACATAAATAAAAAACACTAGTATACACTAAAATCACAATATTGCTTAATGACTCAGACAAGCTCCGTTTGATGAATTGTGTATTGAAAATGTCGTTGAAATTATTATTTAATCCAAGCCGACAAACGATAAATTTTTTTGAATAAATATAATATGTTCAATTCATTTTTTTCGACTTTGAATGACTTATTTACTCAAAAACTAACTACCGTTAAAATAGCCCAACTAATTTTTAACCGTCCACCTATCCATGCATAAAACTTCTGACCCAAATATGAAGAACACGAATCTCAACACGACTTGTGTTTTCATGATTATATGTTTTTAATCAACAGTCAATTAACCGAGTATCTATTTCTTACATATTTGTCGAAAAATATATAGCCGTTACAACTGTCATAATGAATGTTCTTCTTTATCCATAAAATTAATCTACACGTATTATATTGCTAATACAATTGATTCAATCAAGATTAATTCCGTATATTTACAAAATATGTTCGTTGAAGCTGTACTAAAGAAGGAATTCATTATTATTTACAAATAGCCGTACCCTTATTCACCCATATATAAACCATCAGAATCTTCTGTGCTTTACAAAGGCAAACATTTACCTCTGTATAATTTTCCCTCGAATTTCCTGCCCAGCTGACCCTCGGGGGTTGGCATCTAACTGGGTAACACAATAATTCGTGTGAGTACAAATCCGCCGGAAATGGCGGCGAACACGGCGCACTGAGGCACATCCGGTCCGAAGGGAGGCTGCCAGGATATCCTACCGCCGCGCAGCCTTAACGCCAAAGCTTTAGAATGAAAGCCTCTTTTACTCTAATGCTGTTGTGTTTGTCAACGCTTCGTCAATGCTCAAATCAAAGAATATTTTACGACCTGTTTGTTTCTTGTAATATGACTAGAAACACAGTCAGCGAAAATCATTTTAGTTCCAGACTTTTTTCATTAAAAAGCACAGTATAAATATCGTCTTCAATATTGCAGAAATACGCAACTCGATACATTTTAGTATAGTTTTATTATTGGAAATCTCTTATTCATCTCAAATTATTTGCCACACAAGAAATAACAAATAATAAAACTATACTTTACGAAGTGACTTAAACTAAAAAATCGAGTTACGTGTCCCTGCAATATTGAAGACGATTTAACGGTTGGAAAAAAAATTCCCAGCATAAAATAGATAATACACTTAAATATTATAATAATAATGTTATAAAATATAATATATATTTTTTTTTATACCATGTTCGCTCCCAAATTGGAGCATATAGATCTAGACAGTGTGAAGATATCCACTC
>JAGVSQ010003003.1:0-22881 GCA_022683975.1 Rhyacophila evoluta | reverse complement strand
AATTGATTTTAAATTCTGAATTATTTAAAACTGGTAAACTTCCATATGTGAAAACGTTTTAAACGTAAAAACGTAAAAAAGTTTTAAATAATTCAGAATTCATAATAGTTTGTTCTATAAATATATAGTAAAATAATGATACCCGCGTTTAAAAAAGCAGTATTTTTGTCTATTGTCTATTTTTTCAACTGTGAATTTCAATCTTTGATCGATTTAATAAAGTATTTTAGATTACTATCTAAATGTAAATTGATCAATAATTATTTGTGTCTGAATTTCATTATCAACGTGAATAATTCGGATGCTGTTAATAATCGAAATAACTATCATAATAAGTCTTGATAGAATTCTACAAGTATTTTCATATGATATATCAAATGTTTTAAAACGTGCTTTTATCGAGTAAATGTCAACTTTGGTAATTACTAGATAATGTATTCACTGTACAAATTCAACAGAGAGTATCGATATACGAGCTATCAAAATGAAGTTATATGAAAGAAAAAGATGAAGGCCAGAACGAATGCGTTCACTATGAGCTTGTGCTATTATTTTTGGTTATAAATCTTTTATCTCCCTCCAGCAGTCACTCTTTGCTTGTATAGCGAGTGTTTATGGATATTTATTGTAACAATTTTTCTCTAAAGAAAACAAACTAATTGCGGATAGTTGAATATGTACTTTTGCAGAATCTCGTATTGACTAGAAACTAATCGGAAATAATTGAAAACGTCTAGAAACCTTTCCCGGAAGAGCACGGAATCGTTCTTTGACTCTCCTCTGTTTATTGTAATTGTAATTGACCGCTCTTGAATAGAGATGGCCCCAGCATCAGACACGAGCATTGTTATATTGCTCAATAATATCATGATTCTATTAAAATATTTAAATAAAATTCCATAAATAAAAAAAAAAAAATGGCTAGTCAACACGTAAATAAAACGTCATTCAGATTTTGAAAATGTTTTAATTGATAAATATTGTTTTAGTAAAAAACGGAATGCATGAAAAAACAGAATAAATGTAGTGTAAAAGCCGTATATGAATCATATAGGGTAATAGAAAATATATTGCTGGATTTACGACCTATTTGGCTTAATATGGATACTATAAATAACAAAAAAACATGCAAAAAAGACGTTTAGGGTAGATAAATCGATTATCCAATAAAAAAATATGATATACTACACTAAGATTAAGTTTTTTTTGCGTTGAAGTGTTTGTGTTTTTTTTTACAGAAGTGCGTCTTATTTAATAGCTGAACGTCGTATCTCGTATATACATAAAAATAGGTTAGTTTAGCTTATACATTATGTATTATTATAACTACTGTTATAGAGTGAATAAAAAATAATTTAAATAAAAATTTAACTTATATTGTGTCGTGAATAAATAAAAAATAGATACATTGTTCAAGACAAATGCACGTAGGATTTTCGTACGTAGGGATTAAATTCTAAATTTAAATAATAATAAAAAAAAACAAAATGTTAAATCTATTTCAGAAATAGCTATATTAAAATAATCTTTTCACCAAACTGTGGCTTAAAGATGCTTAATAATGATAAGTATAAATAGATAATATTCCACATCAAGATATTTTATTTTAGTCCATGTATACAGGTTTATATTGATTTATAGTACGTGTGTTTTACTGATCATAAAAATATGCGGTATGTACATGTATTATATGTTTTTTTTATTGCTGTTATTGTTTTAACTACCTCTATTATTTGTATATTAAATTTCAACGCATAAAATTTATTAATATTATGGACTATATGACCTCAGACAAATGTTGCCATACATGTTATAAATGAAAAGAAATATGACAAAAAATATTTAAATTGAATTATTAAATGTATATATAATTTTTTTATCAAATACATAAAGTATATTTGAATTTCTGAATGAATATTAATTCTTTTCGTTTATTAAATTATAATGAAGAAATATTAATTACACACAATAATTTGACAATTGCACTGTGTAATACTTTGCATTGATTATTTTTAATTGTGATTTATATTATTTGTATTAAAAATGCTGTATCTAATGCAAGAATAATCTGGTGATTGAATAACAGTAACAATTCTTCCATAAAAGGCTTTTTTTTCGGCATAGTATTTGAACTTTCATGGCATAGAAATTTCTTCTAAGTGAGCAAGTGAGCCAATTGTTTTGACTACAACGTGTTGTCGCGCTGCCAAACTTGCCCACTTATTCACTCACCTATTTATAGCTATTTTGCATCTTTGTTGCTGACGCTATGCTGCTGTCGCTTCGCCACCGCGGCATCTATCATACTCTCGGCCTTAAAGAAATAATTATCAACGGGTTATTTAAGAAATTATTATTAGCTATTTCAATTTATTCAAATCCACACTTAAAACATTTAAGTAGGCTTGGTAAATTCAATTAATTAAATTCAAGTGATACGCATAAAATTAAATAAATTATACTCTTATATTTATATATTTATAACAAGAGAACGAAGTTTATTAAACTGTTTTTTTTTTTTGCTTCAAAATCAATTTCTATAAAGCACCTCAATTTAATAGCATCACTCATTAATAACTTTATAAAATTATATGATATAATATATAAAATGTATCAACTAGTTCTTTAGTTTAATCTTTAGTAGTTCTAAGAAAAAAATATGTTTCAGTGGCCAAGTTGGCAAGCCTGTAAATCGTTCAAGAAATGAGGTTATGAAAAAAGAGCGCAAACTGGATGGCCAATGTATTGAAAGATTTGATAACAAGTGAATCTCGAGCGAATGAATCAATCAAGACAACACTTCTTAAAAAATATATTGATATCAGGCTATCATGTAAGGCGGTTTTTATCGCCCAGCTCTAATATCGAGCAAAAAGAATAGCCAGGTATCTCGGGCGCTCTCATAAAGATAGTTCCCATGCAGCGTGAATAAGATAAATGCGTGCGTGCATCGTGAGGGTTACTGACAATTCTGTTTGTATCTATTCGCTTCGAATGACGATGGCCGACGGTAATTAAACAAGACCATTGTCTGCATTGCTGGTCGGTTGTGTAATGTTATTTAGTTATTTTATCGGTAAAAGGTGGGTGAAAATCTGACACAGGAGATAGCCTTTATCCAACAAAGGTTAGTTTCATATTACTGTAGTGTTATTTGTTTACCTTTTGTTAGCTTTCTCGAGAGAAATTTATATCGCGAGAATTACTATCGATTTAATTTACTCTATAAATACAACTGAATACGTACGAGAATCATACACCAATAATTATAATGCTAACTTTATTAGCTTGGTGAGTAAATAATTGTGGTTGTAAAAAAGTATTTATATTATCTTCCTGGCGACTGGTAAGTTGGCGTGCACTCTTCGGAGCCGAAAGAATTGAGTTTGATTGTATCTAAAGATGCACGATTGGATGCCCGATAGGTTAAGCAAATGCCTGACAGTCAATTTCTGTGAAAAAATCTCACATAAGGGTAATACTCCAACTCCGACGTGGATATCTTCACACCGCGCTCGACTTTTAGAGCGAACATAGTAGAAAAAATATAAAAATAAAGATGAAAATATACATTTAAAAAACTTCCATTAATTTATTAAAATATGATTATTTATTGGCAACTCAGTTAGAATTAACTTATTCACCCTAAAACTCGTATAATAATTTTAAATTTATAATAAGACATGTTGTATAATTTTCGTTTAAAAATAAAATAAGCTATTCAATCGATCAAATAATTTAGCGAAAAATAAATATACGAAATAGAGTCTTTAAAATATTTGAATATTGTAAATTAAAATCTTCGCAGTTGTATACAAATGAATATGTCACGTCCAAAGCAACAAATTTTTGTATTCAGAAAAAGGCATTAAAAGATGTTATTTTTTTGAAAACATATCTTATTTGGTTCCGTTTTCAATTTATAATTAGGTTACTTATATAAAAAAATCATGCTTTAAATTATTTTATTGCTGTCGTAATTTCTTACATAACGTAAGAAAATACTCATACATTTTTTTTTATTTTACGTTTTCAAGTGGTGCTACTTTTACATGTAACAATTTTTCAAAATGAAATAAATAAAAAAAAATTAAAACATGAATCAAGACATACAAAGTGAAAATAAATAATTATTAGGTAAATAAATAAAATAGTGTTTAAATAAACGAAAGATATATTATAAACTTCTATACATTTACTAATAATAAAAATTAGATGAAATACATAATACTCTTTATTGTTTTAAAGGGTCAATGAGCTTATGAAATACGGACCACATTAGCCAAATTTGTAATGGTCAATGTATACTTAGAAGCATATTAACACAGGATCACGATTTTAATTATGAATATTCTGCATGGGTATCGATTATTGTTTTTAATAGGACTAATATAACGGAGATACTTAATGTTGTTGACTGATATGAGATGAAATATCATACTATGTTTACTTTGAGATAGGCGGATAAATACTGTGTAACAAAAAAAATGGAAAATTTATTTCGGCAGATAATTCTTGACAGATACTGTATCTTAGCCAAGCAATTCAATCCGCGTTGCATATAATTATTGATATTCACACGGTTTTTAAGTAATCAAAATATGATCTGTATATAAATAAAAAAAAAATATTCAAATAAAACTAATGACTATAAAATAATAGTAAATCTCTTAATATATTTATTTCTTCTTATTATCGAGTTACGCTTCAACCATCTTCCAGCTTTCTTAAGCATAACATATTGAAAAATACTCTCTACTATCTTAAGCTTAATACAATATATAAAAAAATACAAAGCAAATGTCGACGCCGAATTGAAATATAATTTTGTATATTTATTCCTTGATAGCTAAAACAACCACTCATAAGACAACTGTGCAAAATAAAATGTACACACTGAAAACCGCACAAAATGTAACTGCGCACGCATACAATTGATCGCAGATAAATATTATGACATTTTCTTTGCGTAATTATAGTATAGGTAGATTTATACAAAATATTTTATTAAAAATAATACACTTCAAGAATGATAAATGATACTTACCCGTCGAGTATTTGTTTTGGATGCACTTGCATGATTAACTTAAATATTATATTATTTGTATTAGATTAATTGAATCAAATTTTAACTAAAAAACGTATTTTAAATGTAGCGTTTTTTGTGTTCATTTGAGAATTATACTATATTTGGTTATTTAGATGAAATTTATTTTTAGCTTTCTTTTTTATCGTTATAAATCTCGCCAATAACTAAAATATATATGCATTAAATGGGTATCAATATTGGTTTGGATTTTTTTATATTTGAATATAGAGCACAATTCAAAAATCAATCTATTGTTCTGTAAAGGGCTAGTTGTCAGGCACGGACCTAGTGGCGCCCCGAGCGGTAATATCGCACCGTGCGCCCAGGTCGCGAGGGCGCAGAACCGGCCGTCGGTCGTGACCTTGTTTGATATGCATCGTGATCATTAGAGAGTACCTCCGCCCTGCACTCTGTTTGGACTCCGTTCTATGCCCGAGGGCGATTTTGCGGTGAATTTGGAAAATTTTATTGCGATCGTGTGAAAATTTTGATTCGGTTCGCATACTTTGTGAACCGTATAACGTTTTTTTTTAAATATCTATACGGATACAAAAATATCATAAACGAAAACTATCGAATCGAAATGGTTTTTTGTAACTATTAATTATTTTTTTCTTTGGTCATGCATTTGTTCTTATTTGAACGAATAAAATAAATATAATCTTCAAAACTTTCTTACATCTGATGCAGTTGTATTACTACGTATTACCGTTAGCAATATTCTACATGCATTAAATATATTATGTATCCGTTTCAAAAGTGGATCATATAGATCTCCAATGGATAAAAAATAAATTTCATAAAATAGTTCTCCGTAATGTGAAAATGAATCATGAGAGATTTTTCCATGAAAATTGGTGGTTGATTTTCGGCTTGACTATATTATTGAACATTCCGTAATGCATAATTGAATTTTACAAAATCTTAGAAGCTGAGAGATATTTTTTAATATTATGTTTTTTTTTTAATGGCATCTCCGCTCCAAACATCGAGCATATGGATCTGCACGCTGTGAAGATAACTCCTCTGAAAGTGGAATATATGGATATTTGCAATTTGAAGATATATATTGACTAATTTATGTTTTCACGAGAATTGGATAGTTGTGAAACAATTACTCAACGCTATGAGCATCCAGTCTTGCATTTTCAGATTGTTTAAAAAATCCGATGTACGGACCCGGATCCTGACACAATTCAGGCTATAGTAATTATGTGTCGTATAATAGACGGAAATGATGATTTTACGAGTATTTATAATGTTTGTGGCAAAACTTATAATACATAAATGATAGAGGTTAAAGGGCAATGCTAGTTTTTAATGGAACACAATAAGTAGGTTAAACATAAAGACTATATCTGTACCAACCAGAGATAAATAGGTAGTGCTTGTTTTTATCCGAATCAAGTTAAATATAAGATAAAGGAAGTTTATTGTGTTGGAAAATTTAAAAAAAAATAAGTATTTCATTTCCCAAATACAAAAATGCTGACGTTATTGAAATTATTTTTTAAAGTTTGTTTTTAATTTAAAAATTAAGACAACAATAAAGTTATCCTCGAATTATGTAACAAGAATTAAATAAAAATCGAAAAGTTAACTACTAAATTCCGGTTGGTGCAGATATTTTTAAAAACTGTGATATTATGTTGTGATGATTTTGTATACATAATTATCTCTTAAAGCAAATACAAGAAAAAATAGGTTAGTTTTATATTTTATCTTACGTGTGATCTGTTTTTGTACCTGTTCAAATAACAGTTAAAAGTGACCGAACTTCGACAGCTCGCTTTATCTCGATTACACATAAAAATAAAGCTGTATATAATTTAGTGGCACGGCATAAAGTTTCCATCATTAAGATGTAACACAAAGTTGCTTTATGTGTTAATGTAGCGTAGATAAAACAAAAATCAAATAAAAATGCAATCTAGTAATTTATGATGGACAGGCAGAGTACGCAGTTCTGTATAATTACCAGTCACCTGTGCGTTGCTAGCGCCTCTAGCGACAGAACTGGTATCCGCGAGATGGTTCGTGTCTCGGCTAACGGCTGCCTGTCAGCTGTAATGAAAAGCTGGGGAAACAACACCTATGATTGCTGTTTACCTGACGTAATTTGATGGACTTGTTGCTTTTTTGATAATGCAATTGTCTATGGTGTATATCGAAATTTAAATTTATAAAATTTTTAATGAATTTTAGGACCATAATATTTAAAATACACACAAGGCATATTAAATGTCTCTCACAATTCATCATAGAAACTGATTTTTCTCATATTTTAATTGATTATATATCTATTAATTAACACAGTTTTACTATCAGATGTTACAGTATATTAGCTAGATTTAAAAAAGTTTATGTATGAATAATAATTCTAAAGGTGACTGACATAACTCTTTTCACTGCATTTAATCGTATGAAACTACATTTGTTTTTGTGTAATTTAAGATATTATTGGAATATCCAAACTTTTTTAAGCACCAAAATTATGTCTTGGAATTTCAATAGACTTTAAATATATAATAAAAACATAAGTTTTTCGAGAACACCAAAATATTTTATAAAAAAAAGCTTTTTAAAACCTTTTTTGTAGCAGATAGCTACAAATATCTGAGCACACTTGATTGATGCAGTTTATAATACCTATCTTATTTTCAATACCACTTCATTTTGATTTTAATTATTAAAATTTAAGACATGGATCCTTCTATTTCTGATTAACTTATTGTGTGAAATGAATATCCATGTAAGCGTCATTAAACAATATAATCAATGTAATATTTTTATGATATTTATATATGCAACAAAATGATAAGTGATGCTTTTATTTCAGTTTTATGTTCTAAGTACTTGAAAAATGTTCAGCGGCTGTTTCAGTAAGCTGGGTATTTGGTTCAATAAGTAGTTTTATCGAGGAAAATGTGGTTGAAAATAGTTCATTCATTATTTATCGACTTTGTAAGATGAAGTATTGGCAAAGAACAATATATCACATATTTCATTTAACGATAAAATACATTATAACTCTTCCGATAAAAACGCGACACGTCAGCAAAAATTGCCAAAAATTTAAATAACGTTATTTTCCGCTGTATTGACGACCGACAGATAATGACTTACGAGCATTCTGCGTCAATAAAAATACCAACAAAGGTGAAAAAAATCCGAGCCGGTGCAGTAAGTAAATCACTGATGTTGACCAATTTTTTATTTTCCTCTGCATAATCTCACATCTGGCATGCCCGTAAGTGAGAGATGCAGAGATGGATTTTCGCAAACCAATATTTTGAATTAGAAATGTTTACAATCATTTTAAACTGACCGATGGCCAATATATAAGTGCAAACATTTTGGTTTATATATATTATAATGGTCAAGTTTATATTTCACAGTTTCTTAAATTTATGAAATATTCAAAGATGCAGAATTGAATGCCTGAACACTGATAAGTCTTTGCGTGAAAGCCTTTTTATGGGTGGATATATTCATTCTCTGAAGATACATAATGTCTCATTTTGAAGTAGATGTGGCCTGGTGTGAGATTTATTTCATGGGGATATCGAGTCGAAAGCTCTGTTTTGCCTTTTCTCATGTACTTAAGTATCGTTTAGTACTATAACACGCAATACGAATTTGGCTTATTTGACTTCAAGCAAACTTCAGAATATAGCATTTGACTTCTATACTTGTATCACATGGCTTTAAAAATGCTACCGAATTGCATCTACAAGTATAATTAATATTTTTGACTAATGGTGCTTGATGGAAATTGATTTTGAATTGTAAATTATTTAAAACTGGTAAACTTCCATATGTGAAGTTCACCGTCCATCACATATGGAAGTTTTAAATAATTTAGAATCTATAAGTATGATCAAAGTTTTGAATACATCAAACAATCTTTTATAAAAAATATAATTAAGCAGAATATGTCAAACCGACAAGTTGCTTAAATGAGTAAACCGCGAAGAAGTTCAAAGAAAAACATTAATATTTAGTATGAATTTTATATTATTAAGAATGTATTATGAAATTCAAATACTTCCGTGGCATAAACTAAGGCTTTTATTGGTATTTTTTAGTAATAATAACATGTTTAGATTTTTTTTATGTGTTTCACAAAACTAATTCATAATATCGGAACCGTTTCAAAAAATATATGGAAAATAGTTAGAAAAATCTGTTTTGTTCTAAAAGTATTACCACATGCTTAAATTTAAAACTTTGAAATGGCGATAGTCTCAACAAGTTAAAAATTCGGCTCTGTCGAGGACGCTGGCTTATTGTTGGGCAAACCGCCCGCCAGGATGACCGGTGTGACCTTGAGATGGTATCACCAACGGCACGATGGCGCTGCATCCTGTTCCATCATGGACGGCTCCAATAGTTTCAACACCTCTCCAAATGTTATCAACCCCTTTCATCCAATGGCCAATACACGAATTGAGGAAAGAGTGCCCTCTCACTTACTCACTTGCGTTTTTAATGCTTCAATCCGTAACACGCCGAACCGGCACATAATCGATAATAATAAATATACGGTATTTGTCGTAACCAAATGATTGATGATATATTTAAAATTTAAACTTTCTTCACATTTTCGATATGATTAAATATAGCTAAAGCACGTGCGAAACTTTGACAAAAATGTTTTGACAAAACCGGAAAAGATAAACATAAAAATGATACATAATAGACTATCGATGATTTAAATTTTTTACAGATATTAATGCATACATTAACTAGTCAATAGACGAACTGTCAAATCGTAACAGTTAAATTATAACCAAGAGAATATTAAACCTTATCTAACCTAACTTAACCAATAAAGAAGGATCGTGTAAACTTTACCTTAGCAAAGTCAAACAATTCTATAACTAAAAAGCTGTAATCTGAAAGATACCAATAATCCAGTCATGTTTTTTTTGAATTCGTATAATATCTTTATAAATATTATTTAAACTAAGTAGTCAAATCATATACTAAATTAAGCAATGTAAGCTTCAACTGAAACTTACAGCCAATGCATATACTGACTAGTTAACGTGTGCACTATTGAAAATTTAACACTTTAACTGTAACATATAGATAGCTTATCTGCAAACTAGCTAACTTCACCCAAGGTCGAAAAACAAATTTTGATGATATTTTATTCCCCTTTGATTTTTCTATTGTACATATAACGCACACATTTCACAAAAAAAGTGAAATATTTAAAATTACCTGGCCAGCCAACTCCATAAAGTAACATACAAATTTTCCAAAGTTTTTATTACTTTTTAACATTTTACACGGATGGAGTTGGCTAGTTTGCAGATTTAGTAATCGATATATCTAAATAATTGTATTGGGTAGGCGACACGGGTTATAGGTGGGTAAATAAATAGATTTGAATGTGAACAGATAAGTAAGTAAATATGAAGTGTGTGTTGATAAAATTAAAAGGAGAAGATTTTGAAAAACTTTTGCAAAAAATACTTGTTGAAAAAATTCTCCTTTAAATTTTGGCATAGTAGAATAACTTTATTTAAGCCTCTCATATGTAAATAAGTAAATAAATGGATTAATAGACAGATAAGTACATTGATATGTGGATAAGTAAGAACATGTGTGAATAGGTACGTATTTATGTAGGCAGATAACTGGGCAAGTATAAGATCAAGTTCTTTGGTAAATTGTGTTAGTTAAATTTTGATGGACCTCTAAAAATAATGCACAATAGATATCATTCAGAATATTCTCCATTGTAGGCTGTGTTTGTCGAATGGTACTGCATGGGAACTGTGCTAAATGCACCTTCATTAGTTGGAAAATGCCAGAGCAGTGAGATGATACCGTTTGATATGGCATTCGTTTGTGTTATGAGCATGGCATACCGGATTATTGATTTAAATCGCCGCATGGAAACATGTGTTTACGAAGCTTCGTCTGCTAAGCTAAGCAATCGTTCAGTGGTGTACTAGCAACACACGAAAAACTAATCTGAAATATTTTTTAAGAGAAAATTTACTTAAATTTTATAAATATTATTATGAATACATAAGAAAAATACACGTGTGTAAATGTGTATGTTCAGCACGTTATCGACGTATGTACCAAAAATCTCAGTTATTTCTATTTCGTGAATTAATTTAATACAGCTATCTATCTTATCTAGCCAGCTATATATGAATTTACTTAATGCTAAAAATCTTTTAAGAGAAAAAAACGCATTAACAATTTTACAACAGATAATATCGTTATTTTTATGACCCTATCGTTGATTTTTAGAGTTTCAAGATACTATATAAATATAATAAACAATAAACTTCGAAATATGGTTTTATAAATGACGATTTATTTAAAAGCATACTAAACTTTAAATAAAGTAATGTGTTTTATTTAATTTAATTTAATTTTTATTATTAGTTCAACCACGGTAAAAAATCCATTGTGATATACTCGAAAGGCGTTTTTAGGCGTAATATTTAGAGTATTAGAATTAGGTTCTTCGCACTTCGTAGCCGGAAGTTGCTGGCTCAAATGTCAGAGCAACAGATTTTTTAAAAATTACATGATGCATGACTAATGGGTTGGGCAATTGACAATTAGATCTTGTGTTTCTGTAATCATCACAATTAATATTCACATTACAGGGACCTATAATATACACTCCATTTTTGAATTGGTCGATTTCACCTGTTCTATTCATAGTAAATTAATACCCTCGATTTTATCTTGTAAACATTCAGATTGAAAAATAATTTCTTTTCCATCTTTATTAAATAATTTAAAGCAGTATTTAAACAGCTTAATAGAAGCCGTATACTGAAAAAAATAACTAAATTCTCTCTCCAAATCTGCGAGTTATTTTAATGCGGCTTGTAAGTCAATAATTAAATAGTTTTAAGCATTTCGCTGTCCCAAATAAAAAAAATGTAATCATAATATTGCAGGAAAAATCTAGATACAGTTAAAATTTACCCGCCACTGGATTAGACGCCCTTCATGTACAAAGCACCGGTGTAACACACATAGATGCAAATTTGCAATCATTTATGATTTAGTTTGAATACTCAAGTGTTTTAACAATATCCTGGTTACTCACAGCGGCTTAGATAGATGTTTTCTAAGGCCCAAAGAAGATAAAGAAATATGTTTTTTTATAATATACCTATTCATTTGATACAGCTACTACAATACATACATAAGCTACATTATTAGATTATAGAAATATCAGGAATTCAATCGAAAAAAATAGTTACTAGAAAATAAAGATTTTGTATTGTTATCATTTAGTGACTCTATTATATCATTTTATTTAGTGAGTACTATTTAAAAAATAAATCAACTTATTTCAAACTACGTAACGTCGTTTTTATTGTAGCACGCTGGTAGCCAAGCTTTCGTTAAATCGCGATCTTTATTACCTATTTGTTGATTTTTGTCAGTCACTATAGCATAATGCTAGTGCAAAAGTAATTAAAACATATGATAGACTGTTTGAAATTCGTACACATACATTTATTAATCAGGTATACTTCGAAAGTGGCGCATATGTATCTCAAGAGCATGAAATGGCTGAAGATGATGTATATAAATCTCCAGATCGTCAATAATTATTTGAAAATATATTTTTCACAAGAATTGATTGTCAGGTAATTGTTAGATTGGTCGGAAATCCATTCATGATTTCTTGGATATTTTAATATCCTGCAGCTCCATTTTCGACTCCGCAACGTAAATTCGTACGCAAGTTCTTGGCTACCGGGGTGACCCTTCATACCTCCAGATTATGGGTCATCAAACTTTTTTACCATTGACCCCCATGAAATTTTCGAAACCTCTTATCGGCCTACACAAAATTCAATATTAGTGGTTTACATATGAAATAGAAATATGATAAATGATTATTACAGGTTTAATATGGAGCATATAAACCGCTCTGCAATTTTATTTTTTAATTTATTCATACAGATATATTAAGCCCATAATTTTTTCTAAATATATAGTGAAAAAATAAATATAGCATTCAATCCAGCTATTTGACATATACAATATCGCAAGTAAACTCTCTCACATATTTGTGCCAATTTTAGAGATAGTAAAATTATGAATTGAGTAGAACTGTATTCATTTCATTTAATGCAAGCATTGTTAAAATAAGTCAATATTTAAGATTTATTACTAATAAATGTCAATTGATATATATTGGGTACATTAAACGTAAATGAATTTCAAATAGTTTTGATATTAAACACAATAAAATGGCACATTAAAATAACCAATACATTCACTTTATAAGTTTCCATGAAAATTATATGAAGTATTAATATTACATTAATATTTAATAGCTAGTTAACCGTTAATGTAAAGTTACTTCAATACAGCCACTAATTAACTATGCCTGGTAACGAATTATTCGATAGCTCTTTTTATATGTATCGATGTAAAATATGTTTAATACTTGTGCAATAATTTTAAGAAAGAGTGCGCACTATTGAAATCTTAACAGATAGTTAATCTCTTATCAGTTAATGACTTCTAAGAAAATCTCTCTAGTAACCTTCAGTGAGGTTCCTACAACAATAGCATCACAGTAAAGCTAACATATTAGAATACAATTTTATTATATGTAAGAATGTATACAACATTTAGTTTTTATGTTAATTTTTGATATATTTCATAATTTTTGTAATTAAGCAGCGCAAATTTTTATTCACTGATTACACATACATAATATTACACATGTACTTCAATTAAAGATTCTAAAAGCTATGCCACCCACTTAACCTACATATTATCATTCTAATTGAAAATTTTAAAATCACAATTAATCAGATTGATGTTATTTATATGTCAACTAAAATATTTTAATGAGTATTCGCACATGCTGTAGTCCTATTGTTTACATAAGTTATTATTGAGGTACAGGTAGAATCAGTTTTTAAATAAAAAATAAAAAGTTTCTTTGTAATAATTACTGATTGGTTTATTTTTGAAAAGAAAATATTCTCATTTCATAAACGAAAAAAATAAAAGCGAACGAAATGTTATTTTTTTCTCTCGGCAGCCGAGAAGTTAGCTAAGTTTGTTTACTTTTGAATTCAAATCTCACAGCTGATCTACCATTTTTTTGATCCAAAAATGTAGCATTGAATTCCTAATTAGTTTTGTAAAGCTCGAAGGTTAGAGAATTTTATTTATTTAATTTTCTCGAGAAATCTTGAGAAAATCGAGTCATTTAGCAGGAATATTGCACATTGATTTTCGGTCATTTTAAATTAAATACAAAAAGAATACGAGAGTAAACTTTTTAAAATTCTCGAGACTCTCATGAATAATTTCTCGAGGAGAAAAATTCTAAAACATTTAAAATTTCCCAAAAATTCTCGATGACAATCTCTTTTCCCAATATGTTGAGCAATCAGCTGACGACAAATTCTCGAGAAAAATATTGGTTGATATAAGTCTTGACACTACTGAGATCCATTTCGAATTAGCATCTTCACACTGTTGAGATCTGTTGAATATGCTTCACTTTCAGAGGAAAAATAATTTAAGTAAATTTGCGCATATGTCTAACTGGAGTCCAAGTTTATCAAATTTTTTATTCAGAATTGTATGATAGTTCAAATTTAGATGGCATATTGCTTACGAAAAATAAAATCAAAGTGTATATTTATTTTCCTATAAATTTAATTATACGTAATTTTCTTTTTGTGTGTCATAATATTCCTGAGTAAAGATATATAATTTAACTAATTCAAAAGCTTCGTGAGTGAACTCTTGTTTACCTATCAACGTCTAGTGGTCAGTATAATCCATTTAATACCTGCACTGTATTGTAAGATGCAGACGAATCTGTACTTCTCTATCTGCCTAGAAGTCAATACAATTAATTTCGCTTCGTAAAAGCATTCTTTTTTAATACTACTGAACATTTTAAGACGAAGAATAACAATATTACAAAGCTTTGCTACTCCGTTATTTTGAACTCTACAATGAAGTCGCAAGATGTTATCAAGCTCAAAAATTCAGCGATCAAAAGAATAAAATGCTACTTTATTTCTAAAGAAACCAATGAGATGTAAAATCTGATTAATTGTCCGCCAAATGGATTTGTAGATTTCTCCAAACATGTAGAGCGCAATAATTAATATCTGTAATCTTTCTCTTCGCAGTATCGTCGATTTTCTAAAGGATATCTTTATAAAGCGAGCCTTATCATTCACGCTGTAAATTAATGGAATCAAAAGTATCTTATCTTTATAAGATTGCTTCTATGATTTTAAATTTATTGTTGGATATATAATTAGGATTGAAACTTATAAAGTATTTATAGCCGATAACCGAACCGGTTAAGAAAATAATATATACCATGTTCCCTTAATTAATACTAAAAAGCTCTAGTAACTTTTGTGCATGAGCTTTAAGTGTTCTGTACAGTAATTGAAAAGAAATGTTTTGTTTAATTAAACTTTTCAAATTATTTCATTGTCACATTTAGTAACTTTATTTGAAATAATTCTAAGTATATAAAAACGTCTAGTTGCAATGTACATGTCAAAATTTAAGATTTTTTTCAATTACGTAGATCTAAAACAACCTTTAAGTATTGAATTTTTCTCATAATCGTTCAATTAAAACACTTTGATGATTTATATTGTTGTTATTAAGGAAATAGTCATTAATTAATAACTTTTCAAAGTCGATTTTTTGCTAAAACAAACTAAATATGCATATTTTAACATCATTACTGACTGCAGTATACGGTTATCAACAAGGGGAAATAGTTCAAAAATAAAACCGTTAAATTTCCTTATTTAAATACTAAAATAACATTTTAATGTGATCATCTCTGCAAGTGTTTTTGGGAGATAATGACTATTTCCTTAACAATGACAATATATTCAGTCAATGGGATGCTTACGATTATTTTAAAAAAACTTTCAAACAAATATTTTTTAATTGTATAATTAAAGTTCTTTCAGCTAGTTTTTCAAGAAATGGTGAGACAGTAAAGTTTATTTTAAAGTAGAAAAAGACAAACTTTTGCACAAATACTATATACATAATATTCTACTATATGCATAGTTAAAACACTATTTTACAATTACGAGTGAAGAAAAAAGTTTTTAATACATCCAAGTTTTGGTAACTAAAAAGGATCAACCGGCCCGGACAGGTAAAGTTTATATCAAGAGAGTTTTTTACACTAAATCCATTTCGAAAAACAAATTATTTCCGATATTTAAATACACGTTTATCTTTATACAGCCACGGATCCGTTAGAATCAAACAATGCACAAACGCTCTAGCAAATCTACTCATCCACTGAAGATAAAATAAATCAAATTTATCATGCATTTTATAACATTATATGTATTTGTTTCCCCAACAGCAATGGCAAAGCTTTGATACCTCTTAGATAGGTAAGGCTCGTTAAAATAATAAATAATGGGATTGCATCTATAATATAATGATCGAATAATAGTGTAATGACTTTCTCTATGGAGTTTAAATTCAGATTCACCATTAAGTATATTCTTTATTTAGTAGTAATTATTAATAGTCTACGGCGATATCGGTTGAAGAATTTTATAGGGTTGATTGTTTCGGATTCCAGTCAAGTTATAGATATTATAACGTCGTATCTTATTGATTGTAAACTACGATGTAAACGATTGCGCTTAGAATATTGGTAACCCGATGCCTACAGTGTGGCGCAAAAGCTGGACAAGCGAAATGTACTGTTACGTCGTTAAAATTAATGACGACACACGTGACGTGATCGTTATCGATCGCATAAAACTAGATGCTGCATCGAATAGACTTACAGAAGGTGATCTAATATTTTAGTCGATGACTTTATTTATAATTATTAATTTTATCTAGCATTTATTTGATATAATTCATCATCAAATAAACTTAGGGCTGTTTGAATTTTTGTACATTTGAGACTGTATTGTATAAGATCGATGACTAAGTCTACACTGAGAACAATTTAGGACACACAAAACTCATAATACATATCCACAAAACACTATTATTTCGCTGTATTTAATAAAGCAGTGAACTAAAACAATTACCTTTAAAGTTGTGCACATACAAATATTAAACGGTTTTAAAATTAGCCTTTTGACTCACTTACAACGATTTATTATAACGAAAGTTGTTGTTATAACAACAAGGAACAACAATCATTATGCAATTTTTGCGTAAATTTTTTTTTTTGAAAAGCTCAATTAATGAAAAGTACATACATAGTTCAATAAGAAATAATAATTATACTTTTTATCAAAACATATTATTTTATAAATATGATGATGTTTCGCTTGGATTTTAAGATTTTTAAAGAGATTGTAGCAAAACAAATTTCCATTAAAAAACTAAATTATTTGTTGTGTAAATAGACTTCATGGTTAAAATGCCGCTTTTGAAACACTATAGATAATTCAATCGATATGAAACTATACCATTACCAACTAATTTGTTTACTTTTAATCATTGCTTACAGGTATGCCTGTCATCGCATAATAATATAAATAGTAACTCAGCAATTTATAAAGTTACATTAATTATGTATATTATTTTTTGAAGAGCTCACATGTTGTGCAACATAATACACTAATGGAACTTTGACGATGAAGGTGAAATGAAGATTTATCGTTTGGCAAAATGAGGCTCTATATTTTCATTAAAATTTAGCAAACTATGTCATGTATAAAAATGTCACGGATACTTGAAATAGATTGATAAATTAGCAAATTTAATAGCGGATTGATAAAGCCAAAAATGACCAAAGCTACCGAAAAGATCAAAAGATACAACAGTAGTCCTAGTAATAAATACTAATCTATAGATGAAATTTATAAAGATGATTATTTACTTAGAAATTATTCTTGTAAAAACAAATATAACATTTTTTATATGGGTAAATGAATCTATTTTATAAGAAATTGTATAAATAATCTATAATCTAAAAATCTATTCGAATTTTAATATAAAACCATTGAAATGATAACTGTCCATAAAAATTTTGGTATTCATAATACTTCACATTGATCATATAACTATTTAATTTCGTATTCGAAGTAGACATAGATACAAAAATATTATATTTAAAGTATAAATTGTCGCCACAAGTTTTTTTTTGAATGAAAGTTTTTAGTTTCTATGTGAATTTACTTCAAAAGAATTTTTTTTTCAGCCACAAATAATGTCACTTTGGTAAGTTAGGTTGATAGGAAACAGCACACTTCGTGTTGTATTTAACATTTTGCCCGAGTGCAAAAGAGAATCGCGTGTGTCTGATACATTTTATTACTTACAAAGCGGTTCACTCAGAAAGGCGATTTTTTATTTCGCGGACGTGTAACGTGTACTTAAGGATGCTTTTTGAATAGGCCGACAACCATCAAACTATTTTGTTATAAATTAAACATTAAATAAATGATTAAAGCATACTTCTAAGTTAACTAGAATAATTCGTATGAATCCAAAAAATATACAATTAGAGTATAAATAGAATGACCATACTAATTTTTTATTTATTCATGATTTATTTAACATTTCATAAGTTTTTTCATACAATGAATAAATAAAGTTGCAATGCATCTAAACATACAAATAAATGACATATGTTTATCTTTCTTTTGAAATCCATTACTGTAATATTTGTATAGTTTATAGATTTGAAAAATTTATAATTTTATAGAAATACATTTTTTTGTATTATGTTTTATTGGTAAGCATTTATGCTCTGGTAGTAGAGATGGTGGTGATACTCAATAGGTTGAGCAATTGGCTAATTATATATCATCGTACAAACTGATATAAAAAATTATCATAGAAATCTATATCATCCACTTTTGGTAAGGTCATAGTTTAAAAATAAAAATATGCTTAACGTGTCGCCATTGGCACATGCGGGTAACTATAAAATTTATAATAGTTCATGTCGAGCCCTTTTCGACAGAAGATCATAAGCGGTACCTTCATAGACTGGGAAAAAATCGTTATACATAAATTATGACTACGGCTACTGCATGCTTTACGATCTTTTGCTAGTTCATCAAATTGGCGCTTACGATCTTCTGCCGAAAAAGCTCGATATATACACTATAATTATTATATAGTATTCTATATTAAAGTTGAAGAACCACTGCTGGCCACCTGTATGAATCTTACATTCTCCTTAACAGTTAAGAGCCTAATGTACACGCAGCAAGTTTCAAAAAAACACCTTACAAAGCGATAAATAGAACAGTACAGTGTTTCTGAAACCTACTTTATATATTCTAAAGCGGAAGCACAATGCATTTTAAAAACTAAATAAACGTAACATTTTTCCACCAAATTACAAATATTTTTTTATTGTATATAAATGCAACATTAATCTAAGGATTGTATTACATTACATAATAATGTCTTGGTAGATAATTTAATTAAAACATTTATTACTCCACAGATCAGAGACTATTTTATCATGCCACTATGATAAGAATATATTATAATAAATATCTACATAAAACTCAAAGGAATCTATTAAAAATACCTACTAAAGTAAATGCGTAAATATAATTTAATCTGCTAAAAACATCCCATTTTATATTTTCTTATAGTTTATACAGTTAAATTCTTTATTAAAAAATTATAGCGTTATTGTTGAAGACATTATTAATATAAATTCGTGTGTCGATACTGTGAGTTATTGATTGAGGGTTGTTTGAGAATCCGAGAAGTAAAAGGCTTCGTTTGTTTCCTCATTGAAATGGAAGGCATCGCTGGTAACTTGTCAGGTGAAGAGGAGGCGAACCTCTCGAGATGTCTATTAATCAATGTCGCGGAAAACATTCACAGAAACAGGCCATTTTGTGAAAACTGTTAGATATGTATTGTTTTGCTGTTGGATCGATACTTTCCAATACTATATACATCTGGGAGAATTATGTTTCATCATTATTCATTATCGATTCAGAGATATTCAATCGATATTTATTTAAAATATTAAATATTTCAATATACAAAGCTTTTATGCCATATATTTTTTATTTGACATGCATATTTTAATAGAATGTTCAATTTCATATAGAGTTGAATATTCAAAATGATTTTAAATGTCCACAATATATATTATATATGTGTTTAACTCTAACTAAAACCGTTATAAATTTTCACAATTTATTTTAAATATTAGTATTAGGATATTAGAAAACTATACTTCTTCTCTGAAATTTAAATTTAAATTTCTTGATATTTTTTCCAAAATAAGTATTGTAGATTTTTCTCTTCCAAGAATGTAAACAAAACACGTGCTATTTTATGAAAAAGTCTTCTCCTTTTACCATTCTCTTATTTTTTCTTTGTTTAAAGACAGTAAAAATATATTTATATATATATCAAAAAACTATTGTTTCAAAACAGTACACATTTAAAGTTTTTTATATACCATGTTCGCTTCAAAGTAGAGCATATGGATCTACACAGTGTGACAATATCCACCCCGAAAGTGGAGTATATGGATCTCCGCTATGTGAAGATGTCTTGACAGATTATTTTAAGGGGAATCTTTATTCATTTTTGGCTTGTTAAAAATCTGACAGATGTAGGAATAGAACTCGCATTCCCCGGATTGCTGGGCGCGTACATAAGACTCTACACTACCGGGTAGCTTTTATTTTCATTTTCATTTTGAATTTGTTTTCCACAATAATTGGGTGTTGTCAGCCAGTTATTCAACTGACTAGGCGCTCAATTTGGAATTTTTGTAAATTAGCCAGCTATAAGATTTGAATTCTGGCTTAAAATAATATGATATCTATAGTTGATACGATACGATAATTCAAAACATTTTTGGAAAAAAAAAATGAATTTATCGATATGCATAAATTATCAAGCCATTTTAAAATCGTTTATGTCACTGCATATTCTGGTCACTTATAATAGTTCCCATGTTTTTATAGACATTGTCTACACGTCAGATGCGTTCGCGTTTTGAGATAAAGATTCCGGTTATAGTGCGCATGCGCAGAACCACAAATCATGCGTACCACAAAGTTGAACCGCGGACTTGCTCCCATAGTAATATCTTTCAGAAGACTGCCCTGGTTGGTCAGCTGTCATATTGATATTGAAAATACTTACTTGATACTTGTCTATTGTTTTGTTACTCTGCTTGCTATTTACATGGCTTCTTTAAAATAGATCACTTGACTAGATAACGATAAATTGTCACCAGATGAATTTAATTATTATAATTATCTATCTCGTATAAAATTAAAAACATTTAAAGAGTCTATTGAGATACAGAATAAATAAAACTTTGTAATAAAACATGGAAAATATTATCCATTTTGAATTTTAAAAAATTTAAAAAGTATGTTTATTTTTTTTCTTTTTCATGTTTGTTGGCATATGTTTTTTCGATTAAATATCGTGACTGCATTTATCAATTAAGCAATATTGTATTAAATAATATCTGCGTTTAATATACACTACATTCTGTTCAGTATTCAATAAATAAAAAAAACAAGGTACATACTTACATCCTAGTACTATATGTTTTGTTATTCAATAAACTAAAATGGAGTGAATGTCCACTTAAATGATTTATTTTTCATCGAGAGCGGTAATGTTTTGCATTTGAAAACAATATCATTATATAATTTTCAAAAGCACAGAAAGATTAAATTGGTGAAAATAATTGGTTGAATAATATTATCGAATGAATGACAAATGTTTTAACCATCTATGATTCTACGGTATTCGTCTTTGTGATCTAAATTAAAACTTATATGAGTAATGTGAGAAATTGTATGACAACAATTTATCTTGCAATCTGAAGTTCAGAGTTAATTGGAAATGACGTGCGAACAAAACGAGATTAAGTACAAACTTGAACGAGAGAATTCTGTACATGTAATGTAAAAGTAAGATAAAGTTGAGTGTTGAAAACTTTTCGAAATTTTTCACAAAACACTAAAAATAATAGCAAATCAAAAATACGCGTAGAATGATTTTGATATGGCATTTTTAGTAGTTATGTATAAATATTACTGAAATAGTTTTTAATAAGAAAAAATCAAAGACTATTTATTGCCCTTTATTTAGGTTGAGCAATTGTTTGACAAAAGATTCTCGTAAAAGATAAACTGTCAAAACGTCTTCACATTACGGAGATCCATATACTCCACTCGAAGTGGATATCTTCATACTGTGTAGATCCATATGCTCCAGCTTGGGAGCGAACACGGTTAAAAAAAAATATTGATACGTGAAATTTCGATTTCATTTTTTTAAATCTTTCATTTACTTATATCACAATAGCTATTAACGAATAGCAAAGTTTGCGGGAAATTTATCGTGTAAAGCTTTAAAGTAAAAATAGTGATTTATTTCGTATTTTTACAAAAAAATCGATCAAAACAATTGCGACTTAACAATCTCTTCACAATAATTAATACATAGATAAACATTATAAGACTTTTTCCCATCTCCACTCTAAAAATGGAATATTTTATTATAGTTCTCAATATTGCTTAGATGACCACACCATCAGTGAGATATAATGTGGTAACCACTAACTGCGCACATGACAAGTGCACACATAGACAACTGTACGCATGACAAATGCTCACATGACATCTGCGCACACATTGAAGTGCTTACACCAACACAGAAATTAATATTAAGACATTTTATACTTAATCTACGTAATTGAATGATCAACTTATGTTCCCTAATGGTACATTACTATATCCATTAACTTATTAGTAAACGTATGTTTAACAGGTTGTTTTATA
>JAGVSQ010003002.1:4924-22882 GCA_022683975.1 Rhyacophila evoluta | reverse complement strand
GATGCCGAAAGGCGAAACCCAGGTCGCTAACAGTGATCTCAGATATGGAAGTTTACCAGTTTTAAATAATAAAGAATTAAAAAAATTATTTATTAAAATCACTTAAGGAAAAATAAATAATCATATAAATAATTCACGTATATGATATCATTTTCCAATTATTGTAGAATACTTATCTCAATACTCACTTGAAGTAAAATTGTGTAGTGACTATATTTGGCAATTCTCGTCCAATTATTTTGTTTAAATTTTGTAGGAATATTTTTGCCTTTTTGGTATGTTAATATTATTACGTTTTTTTTCTTACGTCCGCTCCGAGTGGATTAAATGGATCTTAATATTATAAATACGACCTCTCCAGAAATATAGTGCATAGATCTCCACATTATAATATAAACATACTTTGACAGATATTTTCTATTCGCATTGAGTATCGAGTCCAGCATCTTTGGATTTTTTGAAAATCTTGCAACTGTTGGATTCCAATCCGTCCACGCTAACCTCTCAGTCACCGGTGAAAATGACTAAAGATCTGAATTACCTGCCACGGATCGATTGACTTTTTAATCTGATTCTATCTAATGAATTATAATGAAATTAACAAATATTTTAAACTCTATGTAACATCGTTCATTTTTAATTATTTGTTTTAAATGAACTTTTTTCTCCCAACTGAAAATAAATTAATATAAATATTTTGTATTAGAAAGCCTTTGTTATTAATTCTATACTATAATTTTCTACACCTGTGTGATGTGTGTGGATTTGATCTTATTGTAAGCTTCTACCTTGAAATCAAATTCGCCTAAAATTTGTATGCTTCCATATAGCGGTTTCGTTTCTTAATATCTCCCTATTCTACATACGTAATATTATTCATACAGTGACATAAACGCGAGAATTCCATTGTTTATATATAATAGAGAAATTATGATAAATCTGTTGAATTATTATAGATTATATTAATATATTATTGTCTTGTTTGTTTCAGGTACGTACGAACGCCTATGAGTCAATGCTATATTAATGTCAACTCGCTGGGCATTAACACCTACAAGGTAAGATGTTAATCATGGTTGACTAGTTGCATATTAAATGACGCCGAGATCTGCGATTTCTTAATACTATGAGTCATTCGTGTTGCAAGTTACATAGAAATGAGGAAAAATTATTAAAATATCAACATAAAACTAAAAAATATTTATTTAATATCATCAAAACTTTTGGATGATTAATTATACGAGTGTGTTTATTTGTTAATTAGTTTTTTCTGCTGCCATGAGAATTGTTACATCATTATAAAGTGTTCACTAATAATTTCTCACAGCTCATAAAATCGACACATCGTAAAGTTATTATATGAAATAATTACTTAAGCCAGCATTGCCACATAAAGATTTTTCAAGCCATATAAGCTACCAAAATGGAGCATATGGATTTACACAGTGGGAAGATGTCCACTCCGATATTGAAGTATATGGATATCCGTAATGTGAAGAAATGTCTCCATAGATTCTTTTTTACGAGAATTGCTTCCTAGACAATTAATTAACCCAATGAGGATCCAGTCCTGCATTTTCAGATATTTTTTTTAATCTGACAGATGTGGGGATCGAAACCGCATTCCCCAGATTGCTAGGCGCACACCCTAATCTGTAAACTAACGGAAAGAAAAATATTACTCAATCTTGTTTATATTTTGAATAAATACTCAATATATGCACAATGGTACGGCGAGTGTGATGATCTCTTCACATAAATTGCTTGACCAAATAAGTCTCCATTTTTTTGAATTAGCTTTTTTATCATTATAATTCTTGTAACTTCAACACACTTAAGTGCGTGGCAACCTAAGTCTTGGGTAATTTTTATTTATTCCCGGGACATTACCGTCGAATATAGTAGGTCGCTTCTCAATATCAGAGCTCCGGGATACGCCTGATTAAGACCAGATGTAATGACGGGGCGGGTGGACGGTGGCCACATTAGGTAGACATATAATGGATTTTTATAGTTGGCATACATATCATTGTACATAACGGTAGAGTAAATAAATCCTGGTGAAATAATGAAGACCATTGAATTTCTTATTTTTCATACACATAAGGTAGAATAAATACTTTCTTTAACGTACACATATTCGTACCGCCATTTTACATAAAACTAAAAATATATCTACAAAAAACGATATGAAATATGCTATGTTTTAATTATTGCAATGATGCTCTAATGGTAGTTTATATTATTGTCGAATGTATCCACAATAGTATTATTGTAAAAATATGTGTGCCTTTATAAAATGCTTAATTTTATTAAAAATATATTACAGATGGCCAATAAATGAAATCATTTAAAACAGTTTGAAAAATATAATGATTCTGTAGGAATATGAGGTTGGAAATAAATATAATATGAGAGAAAATTTAATAATACCAGAGCATCAAAAAAGACAAAAGAAGCCGCTCCATATTTAGTCGGACGTTTCTTAGTGCGGGTCGTGGGTCGTGACTTCGAGTGACAACTGACTCCTTCTGTTCACGAGATAAGCACACCATAAAATCTTGCCTCCCCTTTGTTCGCTTCTGTTGCCCTGATACGAAGCCGATGTTCTCTTACTATCGAGAGCCGTTGTTTATGTACGAGCTTGTTGTACAGTTTTTTCTTTTGGTTCAGGAGAATAAATTTGAATCCTCCTCGGTGCTTATCGGCTCCTAGTAGATGGCGGAAAATCCTCCTTGTTTTCACGATGTCATATGGAGTTTTTATGGAGGAATAATGGATTGAAATGTCTTATGTTGACACGCTCTCATTGATATCCCATTTAGTATTTGTATGGCGTGTAAACAACGAATTTTATTTATACGCACTTTTTATTATATACTAGCATTCTCTGTATCACTGAGATTTTCGGCTTCTTTCTATCCGTATAAATAAAAAAAAAATACATAACTTAATAGTAAAACTCTATCTTTTGTTTCCTTTTTTGTTCACATTAAATGTTTTCATCTGTAGCATGTGGACAGTGTACACATTATTTTTTCTTCTTCCATATCCACTCCTTAAGTGAAGCATATGGATACCACATGTCGCCTCCAAGATTTGCTAGGATTCTTGCGCCCTTTCAAGTCATGCTTCCGTCCCGTAACTTCGCCGAATACACTCTACAGATTGTATTTGGATTGCGAGTACCGGTAGGGTTACAGAATAGGCGGCCCAGCTTAAGCTTTCCTGAGGCATCCCCACCATGTGGCCGAGACAGACCCGGCGTTGCTATTTCATTTCGTCAGTTATCTCTTCGTTAGTTAGAATATTATAATAATACTAGCACTTACTGTGGGATCCGTCCAATATTTTTTTTTGTAATGTTCCAAGTCACTGTGCTGTTTATCAGAATGGTTTCAATTTGAGACAGGCTAAAAAATGCTACTGGCTTAAATTAATCATCTTTCAGTACGCAGACCAGCATGACTCTGAGGCGCATCTTCCCCTCAATAAATACATATTGATATTTAAGTATTAAACGATGTATGCCTGTCACACACATTCCTTTCAAAAAGTATCCCGCGGCGTGACAACAGTCGAATAATTCAGATTATTCGTGATAATGGTGTCACAGTGCATTTTATTACAAATTACACGTCAGTGCTGAATGGAGTTCTAACAAATAAATACTAATCATAGACACCAGTTATTCGTATTTCCCCTGCGGAAGTGGAGCATATAGAGCTCTACAATATAAACAAGCGCCCTTCAGAAATACGTTTTGGAGACTTATCTTGGCAGATCTTTTTCTGTGATGCTGAAAGGCGAAACCAGGGTCGCTAACAGTGATCTCACATATGAAAGTTTACCAGTTTTAAATAATTTAGAATTTAAAATTAATTTCCATCAAGCACCATCAGTAGTAAATTCTTTAATATATGATCACCGTATTTTTACGATCGTTCGTGCATACTTACACAAGTTTGCATGAGCGTGTGTAGCCGCCTTAAGATGCATTGTATTACAATTTATTTAATAATATTTAATAATATATTGTAAAGAATTTTGTAAACACTAAGTACAAGTAACATTCTATTACACGTGAAACGTATTTACCGATAAAAACCAATCTCTTCATAATTTTTCATAGCCTATTTTCATCGCACACATTTGACATATTATTTTATTATCTCTAGTTTACCGCTACTAAAAATTACGTAAAAAATGTATTTTTTCATCATTTTTTATGTTCTCCGTTTAGTCGCTTTTAGATCTGTCGAAAGGTATCGATTTTCATACACCCCATAATATCTACCTGTATTTATCTTATAAAGCACCCTAGAATTCATTCCCTTCAAAATATGTATGTAATAGGGAGACATAAAGTGCCGACAAATTCGGAGAGGTATTATTGTTATTAGCAGTAAGTATTTCATTACACGTTCTCATATTTCTTTTATACAGTTCTTTTACGCTTTCTGTGTCACTCGATTCAAATTACCTACCCATCTATTCATATATATTTTATGCGCTCCTGTTCAATAAATCGATCGCTCAGAGAGAAAATCAAACGTAACAATACATTTTGGATTCTTTTTTTGTATTTTTTTTATGTGGTCTTTGGCTTTTATTTGAGATTTTCTAATAAAAACTCACTAAAGGGTGCCGCATTTAATTGCCCCTAAGTTATAAAATAATAAAAATAAACGATTTTATTGGTTCTGAGGTTTATTTTAAGTTTTATATTTAAACTACGTTATATTTATTACATTAAAATATATACACTTAACTTCATAATACTCTTTCTCAAGTGTATTTATTGTAATTTACATAAATACCTAAATTTATTTAGATCTCATTTTTTTACACCATGTTTGCTCCCAAAGTAGAGCATATGGATTTACACAGAGTGAAGATATCCACTCCGAAAGTGGAGTATATGGATCTCCGCAATGTAAAGACGTCTTGACAAATTATGTTTTCCGAGAATCGTTTGTCAGAGAATTGATCAACCCAATGGGCATCCAGTCCTGTATTTTTTGGTTTTTTAAATCCGACATATGGGGGATCGACCCGCATTCCCCAGATTGCTAGGCTCGCACGCTACCAACTACCGACCGGGAAGAGGTCTGACAGTGTTTAAATTTCTGTTACCGAACATTTGAAATCATCACGCCTTTCATAGAAAATATTATTATATTACAGTATCATCACTGTTTTCTGCAATGATATTAATTTTATATTCCAAAAATATACTATATTAGTTTAAAAAAACTGTCATACTATACGAACCATCACCAATTTCACTGTTATAGATACTACACATCGGACAACAGTGCCGTCCTAGTCTGACATTCACAATGGCATAGCACGCCTGAGCCTACGCGTATTACTTAAAACCTCTGTCGCTAAATTTATCTTCACATTAATGACGAATCTGATATCACTAAAACCTACACGGCACGAGTTCTCGTAACTTATTTAAACCATTTCGATTGTATTTATATAAAAAAATCAATGGAAAAATAGTTGAACAAGTTTAAAATCAATTTCCATCGGTTATCAAAAAACACTATATTGTATCTAGCAGAGGACGGGTTAAAAATATGTATTTTTTACGGTTTAAACTTCCCTGCGTTGCGATCAACTCAAAATGCGTTTATTTGAATATGTTTTTTGCTAGCAATTTCCAAGCCGCAACTGAATTAATCTGTACCGAGTCAAAAGCTATAAGAATTAATGTTTTATTTCTTCAGCGAAACTTTCCCAATAATAGCGTTGTAATTTAATTTACAATGACCTGATTTCAACACAGTCTTTAAATCTCATTATTTCGATCGTAATATTCTTGTTCTTTATACTGACACCAGCTATCGTCAAAAATAAAAAAATATTATTAATATTTAGATGATTTATGAAGTGGAAAAATCAATTTTTTCAATGTTGTATTTTCATTTTGTCGAAGACTGTTCAGTAGATAAACACCTTCGCTTGTAAATATATATGAATTATAGACAATGAGTTCCAGCTAAGTACCTGCATTTTAAATTTTAGCTGTTAATGTTTCATATTAAAGAAGTTCTAATTTGATAGTAGATGACTCTCAAACAAAGTTCATTAGTTGATAGTACCGTGTTTCCCCGAATATAAGTCCCGGTATTATACTAATTTTGCACCCACAAAAAGCAATCGGGCCTATTTTCAGGAAATGATATGAAATATCCAAATTGGATATATGGTGTTCAACAAAGGTCGTTTATCACTGTAGTGTCTTTTAACTCGGACAGTGTTGTCAATCTTCTTAGAGACAACTCGTATAATATTTTTCACTAAGTCTTATTTTCGGGGTAGGGCTTATATTAAAACTATTCTTCAAAATCATAGCAGGATAACATGATAGATGACACTTCAACATAGTACATTATTTGATAGTAGATAGCACTTGAACATTTCTTCGCAATCCGTTATTCTGTAATCTTTCAAAGATCAATATGATCAGATTATATAATCCATTAACAATTTTTACGCCAACTACTGAGGCACAAAAGTTAAATCCAAATCTTCTATAAATATATGATATATTTGTAACATTTTTTTTAGTATTTTTGGGAGAATAATATGTAAGTTTACCACATATTTGTTTGTTGTATCAAAATCCCAAGTTTACTTTCCTATGTAATTTTTTGCAAGTCATCCTGACGAAGCTACCAGCCACGTGACAGTTTGAAGATTCCTTTACATTTCATCCCTTTAACGGGTAGCAGATTTTTCACATTCATGGGTATTCTATCAGAATTTTCTATAAGTTTGATTATTATAATGTAAACATATATTTCATCTGCTATTTAATGGGTAATTCATTTTTGAAAAATAATGTTTTCCTACTTTATAATTTGTTTGTGATTAATTATCTTTCATTTGAGAATTTATTTTACCACGTAAATTTATTTTGATTTCCACGTATTTCACGATTAGTTAACTTTTTCGAAAATTTGAAATGTCGTAAATGTTATTGGAATATCCTTACACCGAATGCCCACATCTTCTCAACACGGTATCACAGATATCAAACTTCATTATCCATCCGCTTCATATGTGGAGCATACGGCCATCATGTGGCGTCTCCGAAATTGTGTCTTTTTCGGTATTCGACCTTATTCCTCTCGGATAAATCAAGTATCCCTTTATCTCGCTGAGTTTATACAATACTACCATTACAATGTATGTATTCAAAAGTAGCCGAGGATATACTAACATCATTTAGGCCTTCCTGAGGCATCCGCAGCATGTGTCCCAGCCAGTTTCAGTGTCGCCATACGACTTAACGTAATCTAGCTGCTATATCAAAATCACCACCATCTTATCACTATTAATAATGATGTACTAGTAGTTTGTATATTGCCATCTCAGTTGGTTCAGAAGAGAGTTTTATTAAGCCCCATCTCTTTTGTACGTATATTATTCCTACGAGAGTGAGCAAGAGCAATTAATGTTAAACACTACCCGCGTCGTCCTATCTCTAGTTTAAAATATTCTACCGTTCTTTTGACAGTCACTGAAGATAATTTATTGCAATTAGTCTTCATTTTTATCGATCAGCCTTTTATAAAATGTATCTCAATTATCTGTCATTACCATTTAAAATTCCATTTGTTCCAGTTCATCATTGAAATTCATAGTATTTAATGACGTTATTAAGCGACAGCAATGCGGCGTATCCCAGACACATAAAAAAGTAATGATTTGTATCAATCAAGACGCAAATAGGTTCTACCTTACAATGTTTTAATGCCAGCTAGGTCAACGCTTACCTGCACTGTTTTATTCTACCCTGATACTTCAAAACACAAAATCTTGTCTTTTTCTCGGCCATATTCGTTCCAAAAAAGTTTCTGCTATATATGACCTTTACCAGGCTTATTTTTGAGTGAATCTTGCCCATACTCTGGATTCTTTTTATGCCCATTCGTATGTGAAATGAAATGTAAACTCCTTATTATTATAATACAGATATTGATGGCTTATCCCCTTAGAGCATTTTAATAGAACTGCTGTGATAATGTTATGTTCGCCTAATACTTTATGGGCCTAATATCAAAAATTATAAATCAAACAAAAATAACAAGTACGACCGACAATCGTTTAAATATTTCACCTAGCACGTTCTATGCTGCCCTGATCACTTTTCATATTTAATTTATATCTTTTTATTATGTTTACTATTTATATTATATACATTTATATCACGTATTGTATATGTACGCATATGTGGCAAATTGACTGAAAAAATTTTGATTTGTTGCATGTAGATACTTGTATTATTAAAACATATACATTAGTTGCATTATATTTTCAAGCTGAAAGGTATTTTATTGCCAACAATTTATAGTTAGAATTGATAACACCAAACAAACTATTGAAATACTTCAAGTGAATTTAATGTGAAAAGTTGAACCGATTTCCACCAAGCACGCATATGCTAGAGCTTTAATTATATTTAATATATATTATTTGAGCAATATGCTTTTTCTGATGTAAAAACATTTATATATTACTGTAATATTTACGTTCGAATTTGTCTTCATGCGTATAGATTTAATATAAAAATAAAAAAACGAGTGTTACTAAAGATATCAGATTTAATCACAAATATCAGATAACCATCTTTAGTATAATGTTCAGAATACATTATGTTGAAATTTCTTATAATAAATATAATATTTACGACTGTTATTAGTATGCAAATTAAAATTCAATAAAAAAAATGAATTTTAATAGATAATATTTAGTTATTATTAACATAACTAAATGATATGACATTTTGAAGCTAGTTAGAATGTCAAACGGTCTCACACAATATTATAAACTCGAAAGCGACTGTCAAATGGTTTTACGGAACTTTGACTGTTTGAGTCAGGATGAGCAATTGGTTAAAGCCATCATCTGTACCTGGTATCATAGCCGCATGAAGATTAATCAGGTAGGGACGTTAATATTAACATGAAATGATAATCCTTTGGCAGTAACAAACTTCATTTATTGTAGTTCGAACATGTAGTGTCACTAGAAGCGATGGTCAAATATGGAAAATCAAACTCGTAGAGTATTCGTATTTTATTGCATTCAATAATTTCTTTGCTTTGTTTCGACCAAGAGCGTTTTTGTCCTACAGCATCAGAACATTAAGGTGTAACTTTTTTTAGTAAGTAATTTGGTACTGATAAATAAACATATGCGTCAATTGTTTTTTTTATACCACGTTCGCTTACGTATATTCTAATACATGTAACTCAGCACACATTTAAAATATCACCTATATTAAAACAACTTGCTGATGAGAATCATGTACAATACATACATGCCATGAAAATTAGTTTTTGATATCATAAGTCTCTCCGGTAGTGTATTTGGTAGCGTGCCCTCTAGCAATCCGGGGAATGCGGGTTCGATTCCTCATATGTCGGATTTTTAAAATCCGAAAAATGAAGGACTAGATGCCCATAAGGTTGAGTATTTGTCTGACAAACAATTTTCGTGAAAAATAATCTGTTAAGATGTTTTCAAATAGCGGAGATCCATATACTCCTCTTTCGGGGTGGATATCTTCAAACTGCGTAGATCAATATGCTCTACTTTCGAACGTGGTATATAAAACATAGTTTTATAGTTGTAGCGAAGTTTTTAATACGCACGTATTAAAGAATAATTATTTTAATCTTGATGTTACATGTAGTTTGCGAAACGTTAAAAATTGCACAATACGTAGAAAATTAGCATATAATCACGTGTCAATTAAATATCTTTTTTTACATTATATCGTATATAAAAAATCGAAATTCACCATGTCATGAGAAACAGGTGTATTTGTAAATCACACCAGTCGATATAATTTGCGCCAACAATCTTATCATATGTGAACACTGAACACTCTGGCGCACGTAGTATAGGTTTGCTATCCCTGGTTTGATTCTTTGACCAAGCTGAAATACGAATCATCCGTTGGAAACTTGGGGCACTACTCAACATACAGTGTAATTATATCGGATTCCCCAAATTCTGCGTATCACTTCCACTAATTCAATAATTATTGTTCGGACGATGGGAATATTGGTTTTTAAATATTGCCTGGTCATCGCGGATAGTGCCTTTGTGCGCCAAGCCGACGTTTTATATTGCTCCTTCAGAAGCTTATGAAAAAGTTTAACCATTGACAATGCGAGAGAACATAATATGGAAATTGACCGGTTACCATGTCGTTCCGATTTGGTTTGCTTTGCTTTTTATTGGTAGTATATCCTTCGCTCGAATCGAAATCATACAGCTACTTCTTTATATAAAATATTATTTGAAATATGTAGCACGAGCTTTTTAATTTATTATAATAAGCTTTATTTCTTAGATGCTACTGATTCACAAACTTTTGATACATTTGAACAAACGAAATTCATTGCAAGGCATAACAATAAGATTTTTCGGCTCAATTTGTCATTCTCGTATTTTGTTTATGATGAAATAATTCTAAAAATTGAAATATTTAATTGTAATTTTCAAATATTTTAGATTGATGATAATAAATAAATAAAAATAAAAAAACTGAATAATAAACATATTTTAGCACGATATCTGGTCTCTTAGAAACCCTAAAAAAAACAATAACTTGACGAAATGTAGATAAATAAATATTTTAATCTTATAATAACACAATTTGTTTCTTTCGAAAGTTATCATTTGTATGTGCTAATTTTCGTTGCTTTAAGTCATTAATGTTATCGTTTTATTTTCAAAACATAAAAATATGACGCAAAGTAAGTCAACTTGTTTCCTGCTAAGATGTTTTTGGAAAGGAAGGCACCGCACTCGCTTCTTCGTGGCTACCCTTCGATATCAAACAGATCTTTTTAAAAACGAAAGCTCACCGACAGAACTTTGAGATCCTCGAGTCAAAGATAACTCTCCTAATTATAGGCCCTTCTGAAAAAGCTCTGAAGATAACCGGGCGCAGATAAGCCGCACTTAGACTTTTTTCATATCATAAAAGTTTTCAGCAATTTGAGATAACTAAGAGAGGCTTTCAAATGTGAAATTTGCCAAAATAATGGAGGTCAAATAGGCCTTTTTTATCGCCACCGTTTTAAAAAGTTTTAAAAGAACGTAGTCTTATTCTTTAAATTAAGCTTTTAGTATGGCTTACTTAATTAAATACGACCATTAAAATAGACCGTTAAAGTTTATTACAAAATACAGTTTTTTTTGTCTTTGTATCGAATAATAAAAATATATTAATTAGAATCCGGAATCCCAAAATCCCCGCTATAATAAATGGTTTCTACGTGACTACTTTTGAAATTCATGAACTTTCTCTAAATATTTTTTTTACTCAAATTAGATAATATTACTTCAATGGCCTGTAATACATTTTTTGTAATTGTATAATTACTAAATGAGCTTTAGCCGACTTAAGCTTTTGTGTTAAAATAATTATGCTAATGGAAAGTCGAATAGTTTGTTTATGTGCGTCAAATAAAATTATGTCGTGTTAATATTATTAACAAATACTTTGGTTGATTAGATTATGTATTCGAAGTAAAATATATAACCTGCTGTATTTTCTCTAGTCCAGGAACATACAGATTTACTTTCGCATTGTATATATTGAACGATGACGGAATACACTTGGACGTTCTTCATCTAGTATGTTTTCAGCTTCGAATCTCAGACAACTATTCAAAATATTTGTAAACCCACTGATATACTACGGAAAACGTTAAACTTAACTTCCGTCTCAAAATTGCAGTGGAACCTCTATAACTTGAACCCCAAAGAAGGAAAACTAAGTGGCCAGTTTTATCAAGGTTTCGAAATATGTATATTTTTGATTTATAGAGGTTCTCTTCAATATTTATGGTTCTGTATTCATTTCATTTTATTCGCAATACTACAAACCATCAGCATCTTCGAGTTTAGAAGTAAAATTGCATCAAAAATCCCATCTAGGAGATGAATTATTACTTTGAATTGTGGATGATTTTAGCTTGTCAAGATTTGACATTTGCATGATTGACTTCTAAACGTTCCACTATTAGCCGTGTGTCTGAAAATTATGCTATTTCGTTTGTATTCAAGTTATTTTAAAACAGGGCTTATTACATACAGAATGATAGATTAAGCCCATATGTTTTCATCAAGGATAATAAATAGTGAACACGACATAAGAGTGCTTAAACATTACCAAGTTCCATTGTAGAGGCGTATTTACAGTTAAGAAAATGAATAAGATGTAAATGTAGCTAAGTTCACACCGTACTTTATTTTTCCAACATCTTCATTACTGCGCTGTGTCAATTCTATATACGAGTCCATATTTCTAAAGTTCTCTATTGTGTTTTAAATAATGCGGCATTATCTTGATTTAACAATAATTGCAGTCATTGTTTTATATCATTCATTGTTCTTCATGTTTATTACACGCGGAACAATACATTGAATAGGTAAATATTCAAAGAAAATGGTCTCAAAACGGTACATTTATTAATGCGAGTAAAATAATAATATTTTCACCGCACCGTCTCCACTTGTTACTAGTATGTCATAATGATATGACTAAATGAGAATACTTTGTAGTTTATTTCATAAATACAGGTAACCTTAGCTTAACGCGTTACTTACCTTAGCTCCTTATCATTTTATAATGTTATTTATTTTTTGATAAAAACAACATGTTTTATTACCATATTCACTCTAAAAGTAAAGCATATGGATCCCCGCAAAGTAAAGACATGTCTTCACGATGGTTGTCAACTTAATTGGCATTCAATCCTGCATTTTTGATTTTTTTTAAAACATCTGGACACAGCAATCGAATCCACGATCCCCGACTTCAAAACGGATTAGCCAACCTCTCAGCTATCGGGGAGACAATTAAAACAACACTTCACATATGTATGAGGGTGTGGTGTCACCACCATAAACATGGACTGTGGAAAGGAAAAATGACGTAACCCACATTAAACAAATTTTACAAGAGGTGCAAAAAACGTGTATTTAATAATTTTGAGCCAACATCAAAAATGTGTACAGGCACAACCTTGAAGTCCACGAAGACTAAAACTGGTGTTTTATTTACTCAGTATGATATTAATTTAATAAGTTATTGTGAAAAAATTAAGAAAATTGATTAGGTGAAAGCTATTCTTCCTGGTAGTTAATTTTACAGGCCGTGCTTTTTCGAGCTTAAAAGATAAATTTAGACACTGTGTGTGATGTGCAGTATCCATTTTCTCAACTTAGTGAGCAGACAGAGGGCAGAAGTAGATTAAAAATGATTAAAAGCTTATAATGAGTAATCTTTACCACGTAACAATCCCGTAAAAAAAAGTAACCGTATTTTTCTACATCGGCCATCTGAAAGTATATTTTGTTTGTTTTGGTCCAATACATTCCAGTTCGAAACACATTCACCGATCGGTGTTTTTGTTGCGATAGATTTTTTTGTGCCCGGGGCAAATATTGAAGTGAATTCGCCATAATGGAATCAATTAGCTTGATCCGATAAAAAGCTGGTCTGTACCAACTCGCTAACCGTTTCCAGTGTGACTCAGCTTTTTTGTGGACACTTAAGTAATGCCTTTTATTAGGCTATTCTCTCAGTGATATTATAAGAATGGCGAAATTTAAATGAGAGGAGTTTATTTTCTTCTACAGGAAACAGAATTTAATTCTTTCCAGTGACTTGATAATAATAGGTTGAATATAAATTAATTAGCCTGGCTCTGCCTGCGTTACCTCTCGTCGGGCGCGCTTCGGAAACTAGAAGTCGTGGGCTTGAATACCACAGCTGTTGAATTTTTAGAATCCAACTATGAAGGACTGGATGAGCAACGGGTTCATTAATCGGTTGACAATCAATTTCTTTCTTTTTATTATACATTGCGGAAATCTATATACTCCATTTCGGGAGTGGACAGCTTATACTGTAAGGAACCATATTTTCTCCATATATACATCGACTGTGGAAAGGAAAAGGGACGTAACCCCGAATTTTTTAAAATGGCTTTTATTCAAAATCAGAACATATGCAACTAAATACGCGTTGTATCAAAAGGATATAAGCTTAAAATGCCGAATCAGTGTCGAAATTTAGCATTTAAGTGTAAAAAAGGCCTGTGAAATTAGCGATCAGGAAAAAGAGCTTCCAGCTAATCAATTATATTCGTTTTTTTTAATAAAATATTAAATTAATATTTCATCGAGCAAATAGAATACCGGTGTTCAGTCTGCACTTAAAGGTTGTGCCAATTTAACGTTTTAGCTTTGGCTCGAAATCATTAAATAAATATCTTTTGTGCCTCCTGTAAAATTTGTTCGATGTAGGTTACGTCCTTTTTCCTTACCACAGACGATATTGATATATATTCTATCTTTATTAAAAGGTCGTAATCATGGCATCGGAAGCCTGAATTCTATTTGTCTTTTTTTCAAACCGGTTTGGTCCCGGATTCATAGAAGACCATCGAATACCATCCACAGGATTTTCTTTGCGGAATTAAAGGATAATGACGTCGATACAATGTTTCAAAATTATCGGCAGACATCTTTCTACGGTCAATATCAGTTAAGGAAATTTGTTGTAGATTACCAGATAAATCCTTAAAGATATTATCGAGTCATAGTGGCTTTGATTGTGATCCTATTCAGTTTGGTCAGATAGTATACTCTTCTAGCTTATTTGGTAAGTTATATGGCGTTAAAAATCTTGGAGGATCTTTATACTGGAAACGTTTTTATTTTTGTATGAAAGTACAAATAGATATTTAGTTCCAGGTTGAAAAGATTAGGATCAGATTTCCTACTTTTGTTGAATTGAATATATATCAAAATTTATTTGTTGCTATTATAGCAAGTAAGAAGCTGACATTTTATGCGGAAGTGCCTTTGGGGTTTGGGACAACTACCTAAAATAGTACAATAAATTCAAGTTACATGTTATTTATAGTCAAGGAAAGCCGTAAATAAGCTCGACTACAACCCTGTAGAACTATAATATATTTTAAAACGTTGCATGCAATTTGTCACGGTAAATTCATAATAACCTCCAAAATGTTCCATGCCATGCTCTCCTGGTACATCTATCGTCGATGTGAAAGGTTCAAAAATACACGGATATATTGTGTTCGAGACACGCATCGCGTGCCGTGCCCTGAAAGGCTACGATAAACCCTAATGGACTCTGTGCTACCGTCGCCCCCGGAGACCTCTTTCAGTTTATGACGTCCTGATAAATAATAATGCCTCATTTAAAGTTATTAGGGTAACAGAATTCTGATTTTCTTTCCGAAGTGATCCGATCAATGCGTGTTCTGTGACGCAGTAAAATTTATTAAACAGTCGAGAGATAATTACTTTTATTCATTACTCCTTTCGTTCACTCCGCTTGATGAAATTTGAGTGCCAGATTGAATTGAATGGATGTCAAATATTATCTCCTGTTATTTATGTGCGCCTAATCCAGCTTTGCTCCGAATAATTTTCTTCCAAACACATCTTATACCAAGCAAAATTTCTGAATATTTCTTCTAAAATAATTTCGAGTGCTTGAATAAACCGAGATACTATTTTCATCGTTGTAATTTAATCAATATAAAAAACTCATGTAGATATCTAGAAATTGAAACTAATTTTAAATTTAAGACTTTTTGCGTTATTGTTTCAGAAAGCTTTATGAATGCTTAGGATTAATCTGCGTTTTATTTTATGTATTAAGAGCTTTTTATTTATTTTTTACATTATGAAATAAGTTCTTAATATATATTATATACTAAATAAGACAATGAGATTAATAGAGAGATGCAACGAGATATAGTTTGCCTTATTTAAATTAATGTTAATTATTTTTATAATTACTAAGTTAAATATCTCTGAGTAATATTATCTGGCATATTTAATTAATGCGCGCGCGTCTGTGATTTGCTGGAGGCGGCGTGTTCGAGCCCGACTCGCATGAAGTTTTGCAGGTTTTGATGTATATTTACATGTTGGATATGGACAAATAAATAAATTAGCTTTTTTTAATATTTAACGTAATGATTAGAGATGATTTCAATATTTTGAAAAAAATCCCGGTGCAAAAGATTAAGCTGGTTACCAAGTTTATTATTAAAATGCAGATATGCTACAATTCTGCCTGAGTGATGAAAGAAGAAGAAAACCACTTGGCTAGGGTTTAGCTGTTTTATCAGTGCGTGTATTTTCGTTAACATTTTCGCGATGAAAGTGAAGCATATGGATCTGGCATGGTGTGAAAATATCCACGTCGAAAATGGAGTGTATGGATTTTTATAATGTGAAGACGGTTCTTGATAGTTTTTTCACGAGAATCGTTTTTAGTACAATCGCTCAACCCAACGGTTATCCAATACTTTTAAGATTTTTCAAAATCAGAAAGATGTGAGAATCGAACCCGCATTCCCGGATCTCGCACGCTAACCTCAACGTTGCCGGGGAGAATTTGAAAAAAATGAAGACTATTTGATCAAGCAAATTTATGTGAAGAGATCATCACGCTCGCAGTATGACACCGTAAAAATTTTGAAAGCAATGAAATTTGTCCTTGTGACAACCAAGTCGGATGGCCCGATGGGTCCAACAGCTGGTTGGACCGACATGAGTAACTCTTCCCGCTCCGTACACATTTTTGGACATTCCCACAAAATGTGATTGGGATTCTGTTCTGGACAGCCACAAGGATATTTTGGCTGCTTAACAAGGCCAAACTGAGACAGCTTAGCGGCAAAACCACCGTAATAAATTGGCTACTAAAGTGGTCTGAGTCAGCTTGGTTATCACCATGCGCCATTTAATATTTATGTGTGCCTGCTTTTGGTCGACGCGTCCCACCTACTCTGCTAGGAATAACCTACGAATAAAAATCACAGGAAATTAAAAACATGTTTAAAATTTTCTTTAATGAAAATGTCAGCTTTTAGGTATCCGGCATTTCCCGCCCACACAACGGAATCAGTTACAACAAATTTCGGCAACTAAACGGTTAGAATTATACGGCATAATCATTCTTAGCATTTCTGATAAAACGAGCATTAATATTGAATAATTAATTAAATATTCTAATTAAAACAAACGCACGAATCCATCTTAATTATCGTTGATTTACTGTCTTCACAGCAAGGTGGAAAAGAGATGAAATGGGATATTATTCATTCCCTGAAATAATTTAACATACAAACCTACTCAGACTCGTTCTAATCTTCGCCTGTGATTGCGTTTACTTAATGTAAATGGTGTGTTTTCCCACAGTTAAATTGTTTTTCAGTGCGAACGAAATGTCGTCGCCTTCACCGCAAAGTCAGTGGGTATAGTGAACCATCTTTCTCTCGTATTTTCCTCTTTGATCCCTTTTAATATTGCTGTGTATGCTGCGGTTGTGACTTCTGAAATGTTGTTCCATCTACAACTTCACAGAATACAACTTTCTGATTGTGGTCAATTCAAATAAAACACAACACAATTAGTATATAACTTCATAACTTTTAAATCAAACAACATTTAAATAATAATAAATTTTAAAAATATATACTCGTATTTAATAAAAATTCTCTATTTTATATTTAATCTGTTAAGTCTTTACACTGCGAAAATTCGTGTACTCTATTTCTGTAATGGACAACTTCACACTGTTAATAGCCATATAGATGATGAAAAAGTTAACATATCGAATACCAAACGTCATACATTTTACAGAATATGAAAAACACTCTACCACTTTTACTACATCAAATTCCATGTATATTTAATGTAACTTTTAAATTAACTAATATTTCCAAAATTTGACACTTAAAATACGCAATTTGATTTATATTAATGATATTGGCCATAGAGTTTCTTTCATGTATTGGATTATTTGCTGTCCATATAGATGATGAAAAAGTTAACATATCGAATACCAAACGTCATACATTTTAC
>JAGVSQ010003001.1:0-22885 GCA_022683975.1 Rhyacophila evoluta | reverse complement strand
AAGGCAAAACCCGGGTCGCTAACAGTGATCACACATATGGAAGTTTACCAGTTTTCAATAATTTAGAATTGTTAGTATTGTTTTTGTTACATAATACTTGCGGATTTACTATGTTTATTTCAATAAGCTAATCCACATGTTTTTTTCATATCGGCAACCTTTAAATGTCATTTTTTTATATATATACTTTATATATTTCACTCACGCAACTACTAACTTTATCACTAATGAATAAAGATGGCTTTTGTTTTAAATTTCAAAATATACAATCCTACTAAAACTTGAAATACTAAGTAGATTTAATCGAATTCTAAACTGATTTTTGGGTCATATTTCATAATAAAAAGTTTAATTAATCGATAATTATTCGATTCGATTGACAAATAATTCTAACTTTATTGATTTTTTAGGATTTTGATGTCATGCAACCAATAGTATTTTATGAGTTTAGTGTTATCATGAACCGATAAAAATGTGTGAAACTTAGACTCATAGAAACTAATAAAAATTGAAAGTCCTCCATATGAATATTCCAAGAATTCAAATGGGTATGTCACATATTAATTTAAGTAATAAAAGTAATCTCTAGAAAAAGATTTGGTTTGAAGATTAACATATCCATTGGCCTAATTCATATTAACATTATGATAGCGAAAATAATATTAGAATATTTTTTTAAGGACTTTTGTAATTGTCTAAGTATAAGCTTTTTGTAATTACATTAAATTTTGCAATACCGACTGTAGAAAGGAAAACGAACGTAATCCTCAGTTTTTAAAAAATATCTTTGTTTTGATAATCACAATGAATAATAAATACACGTTTTATCAAAAGATCGAAAGCTGCAAATGCTGATTTAGTATCTAAATTTAGCTTTTACGTTTGAAAGTAGGAGTGCCTGTCAAATTTTGGATCTGAAAAAAGGAAAAAAGACCACATTAATTTTTTTTTTGTTTTTCTTAAATTTTTTTTTTATAAAAATGGGCATTCTGCATTTTCGGATTTGTTAAATCTGACATATGGAGATTTGAACCTGCACTCCTCAGGTTATCAGGCGCGCACGCTACTAACTACGCTACCAACTTATTAAATTTGTTTCAAACTCAGTAAGTACATAGCTTTAATCTTTGTGCACTTCAAGATTGTGTCTATTTAATATTTTGACAATGGTTTACAATTATTTTTTGTGTATCCTGTGAAATCTGTTTTGTGTGAGTTACGTCTTTTTTTTCACATTTCATTCACAAATTTTTAAATATTTAATCATTATTCTTAAAGTTAATTATTTTTGGAGTAGTAAAGTTAAGTTAAAAATGAAAAGAATATTTATATATCTAAAAACATTTTATTACGATCACACTTTTACAGTCCGTAGAAACTGACCATATTTCTTTCTGCTACCTTAATATCACAAAATAGCTTTTCTTGCTTTCAAATCAAAACTCTTACATAAAAATATTTTTTCCAAGAAGCAGAAAGATATTATTTTATTTTAAAAATATGAAATTATTCATAAAAATATTTCATAAGACTTCCTTTGCAAAAATCCTTTTTACGTCCCAATATGAATGGGGAAATAAAAATGGCGATGCTGGAAATTTACTTTTAGAGCTTCGCTTTTTCAGAAGGACCTGAAAAAATCTGGAAAACAAAATTCATATAAAAAAACTAGGTATTATTTACTAGAGATTGCCCTCTTTAAAATTCTAAAATACTAACTTTCATATACAAAAATGAATCCGACTTATAAAGAAAAAACGCGATTTTTCACACTTTTTTATTACAAAAAGAAAGAATAGATTAATTTTTAGCATTTTATTTCTTGATAACCAAAATGAAAATTTATGAGTTTTAATTTAATTGTAAAAAGAATTTATTCAAGTTTCATATTTTTAAATAAAAGTATGCATGATTTTTTATTATAAATCAGATATTTCACTCTTCTATGACATTTACTGTGCCTGTCTAGTTCTGCTTATAATGATAATATACGTAAAAATATGATTTTTATATTAATGTATGAAATATAAAATAAAATAATAAAAAATAATTAAGACTTCTTTCTTGTGTACTAATATTTATTATTTTTATTTTACTGCACATGTTACAGATGACAAACATAAACAACGAATAAATAACTCAGCAAATAATCAATTCCATCTAAACAAATCGATGTATTGTTCACTTTTGCGTTTTTTTGGGCTTCGTTATAACTTTTATTTGAATAAAAAAGATAAATAAAGAATAAGCAATGCATGTGGGGGGCAACGAAATTCTTGTCGCTCCTTTTTTTCAATGTAACTTTAATTGTAGAAAATACTTAATCTTGGAAAATGACATTTTTTATTTCATTACAAATCATAAATATAATATGTGTGTAAACCTATAACTAATTCATAGTGCAATGTTTAGATAAACAAGCTGTATAATCCAGGTTTTACTTACAAATTAATGAGTTTTGCCTAAGTGCAGGCTCTAAGCTCACGTCTCACGAAAAAGCTCCTTGTAATTAAGCCAGACTGTGAGCTTCGCCGTACTTTGTGGTGTTTTTTGTCGAGTGACAGCAACAAAGAACGCAGAGTGCATTTGATTCATTGGCGCGCATTCCTCTAATTAATTTATAATTAATGTGTCTGACAAACTTGCGGAAAGCTTCCGTGCAAGGAATTACATTCAAATATTACATGCTACACGACGTATCTTTGGCGCATAGTAAAACCTTATATATACCATTCCCAAGTTTCATTTTTGCATTACTAAATACTAAACGAAATTCACATCCAATAAGGAGCAACACTTTCAACGAGTGCTTCCAAATGTATCGTAAACATATTTTATTTTTCCCATAATAAACTCTAAGGCGGAATCAATAACCTTCTTAGAGGCCTTCTTACCTCCAATGATAAACTTTACCTTCAGTTTTCAAATCTTTGCCAAAAATCAATCATATGTACATCATTTCACGGTGGATACGTTTCACCCAATACCGTGTAAAAATTATACTAAAATAAAAATAGTGGTAGATAGGTTTCCTTGTATAAAAATCAACGGACATCAAAAAACAAAATTCATTATTGTTTCTGGTATTTTAATTTTATTAAAAAAATACTTAGTAGCATAGAAGATCACTATCAGATAATAGACAAACCCATTTACGTACGCTTGGTACGATATCGCTTTCATCACTTGAGGTATTCAAAGCCTGCGTAATATTTAAACAAAAAAATGAGGGATGTAACACCATGTTAATTTAAAGTCGTGTAAAAAGCCGTGTTAAAAGAAAGCTCAGTGTATACAATATTTTTATATCAATTAATACGTTAATCGTTAATTATTAAAGCGCATGATGTCAGGCACAATTTCATTTATTACATGAAATTCTTCAAGATTAAAATCTGTATTTCATCAGGCGATTGGATCATGCATGATCAATCCTTGTGATAAAATAAATTGTTTTACATTTTTTCTTGTCGTATGAAACAATAATAATTAATAACACTTAAACATTTTCTTTTGCTCGTCATTGGAAACAGACATGACGAAAAATATTTATACATACATTGAATATGATTACAACCATATGTGATTATTGTTATTAAGTGTTTAAGTATATTTAATGTTTATAATCAAGCTTATATTTCACAATATGATTGGTTAAATAGTATTAAGTGTTATAAATATACGATTGTACACTTATTGTAAATATTGTTTCGTAAAATTTAGTCAAGATGTATAATACAATAAAAACGAACATATTAAAGATAGCATTACTATTATTTTTCCATTTGACTGCAATAATACTATTCGTTGAAATGTCTACGAGAGAAAGTATCTCGATTTAAAATACGAAATATATTTTCACGGGTGGAAAACCGGATGCCTCGAATGCAATACGCTAAATGAGAATAAGAAACAATAATATTATGCTTTTGATGGGAAAGGTTTGGAGGTCTGCCATTCGGTCGCATGCCAGGCCATCACTAACGCGTGATTGTTCAAAGAAGGCTCTTTATAGTATATACGACGTAAGTATTGAATCGCGCTTTCTATTCAGAGGAAGAAGCTTTTGCAATATTCAAGTGAACTTTTTCGTGAAATTATTTTCAATGCAAATTCAATAGAACGTATAATACAATTAAAAATCGTAAGTTGTCTCCGTTGTAAATTTTAATAGAATACTTATGAATTTAATTTAGGCCATACTAGTTATTAATGGTATCTATTAAAATTAAAATGTAAGGGTAAGTACACATCTAAAAATTAATCAAGTAGTTTTCTCATATTATTATAAAATATAATATTATATACATCAGAAAATAAATGTGTATTTTTTTAGGTAAATTGTGTTATTTTCCATTGTCGATTTCTTTAGAAGCAATGAGATTGCATTGAGACAATCCTTAGATTATTTTCTGCAAAATTGTTTTGTATAAGAAGCTAAAACTATTGTATATAGCCAAGAAGTGAAATATATTTGTAATAAGAAGATGAATAAAATTAATTTAAATAAATGAAAAGTTAGCTTTAATCTATCCCGGGAAAATCCATACTGTAAAGTTAAATATAAATATTGAATCTTACAGTATACAGTAAGTATTGACTGTGGAAAGGATAAAAGACAAAAGCCACATATAACACATTTTACAGGAGGGACAAAACACGTTTATTTAATAATTTTGGACCAAAATCAAAACATCACATAGACACGACTTTGAAGTGCATGAAGACTAAATCTAATGTTTTATTTACAAAATATAATATTATTATAACAAATCAAATGAAAGAAAAAACAATAAAATTGGTTACGTAGCAGTCCTTTTTCCTGGTCGCAAATTTTACAGTCCGTCTTTTTTTCAAACTAAAAGCTATAATTAGATACTATTGTTTACATTTCTAGCTTACGTCTTTTTGATAGAACGTGTATTGAGTTACATACATTATGATTATCGAATATGAAGAATTTTGAAAAATTTAGTGTCACGTGCTTTTTTTCATAGTTGATATTGTAAATTAATATACTATTTATCGTGGGGTATTAAAACACCTGAATCAAGCTTAAAAAGAAAGAAATATTATTTTTAATTATTTTGGATATTACAGTATATCATATTACGTATCCTGCAAACTATCACTCCCTAAAAAAGCTTTTAAATATTTTTTGTATCTATTTATGGAGCTAAAAACATCCTAAACAATCAGTCAAACGGTACATTGCAGACGTGACCACAACAAGGTTTCGAACCCTAGAATTGACCCCGCATCACTTGCCAGCCTTCCATCCCCCGCCGGTTCACTTTTCATCCCTCGTTTCATCAATCAAGCCACCCTCAGGCATAAACATGAAGTGGAGAGCTTGAAAGACTTGCCAATTGGGAGGCATTTGCATAATATATAAAGTCAGACACACGGCAATTCCTGAGTTAAGAGCTGGCGTTTGAAAACAGCCTATTTAAACTATTGGTAAATGCGTACACATGTATTTAATAAAAGCTCTCTTATTCGATTACAATCATGTCAATAAAAGTTCACATTTTAATTTACATAACATGTATTATCAACTTACGCTAAAGTAATTTTTATTCATATTCATTTCTAGTCATTTTGTTGTCTAAATATTAATATTTTTGAATTATGGTGTTTGGTGGAAATTGATTTTAAATTCCATATGTGATGTATACAGATGTGGAAGTTTACCAGTTTTAAATAATTTACAATTATCTAACTATAATAATAATCAGGCAATATTTAAAAAAACTATGCTTTATATTATAAAAGAGATGATTTTTATTCTGTAATTTGAGATTGAATTTAGATTGGTTTCTGTAAAACAAATATTATTGTATTTATATAACTCATGGAATTAAAAAAATATATTTATATATTTATACATTGCGAAAATGTCTAAAGATATCCATGCCATAAATGGAGTATATGTCCATTATAATAAGTGTCTTGACCGGTATTTTCACGAGGATTGGTTGTCAGTGATTTTTATTGACCATCAAATTCTGCGATATTGATTTTCTTTTAATTCAGTATCAGTATCCCCATTAGCGTAGTTGGTAGCGTGCGCACCTAGCAATCCGAAGAATGCGGTTTTGATTTCTGATCTGTTGGATTTTAACAATCCGAAAATACAGGACTGGATACCCATTGGGTTGAGCAATCGTATGACAAACGATTCTCATGAAAAATTATCTGTCAAGACATTTTCACAATTTTGGAGATCTATATACTCCACTTTTGGAACAGACATCTTCTTTTTTGTAATTCGATATGCTCCACTTTGGCAGCAAACATGGTATACAACAATATTATATATAAAAGAGATGATTCTCACACTTTGACATTGAGTTTGCTATGAAGTTCTGTAAGGTAAATATAAATGTATATATAACTAATAGATCTGTTAAATTACATATCATCGTCAATATTGCAGAAACACGTAACTATTGTAGATTTGAGTCACTTTGTAAGGTAAGTATTATGTTTTGTGATTTCTCGCATCGTTATTACATTTTTGTAATAACATATATGTTTATAAAACGTGTAAGAAGTGTGTGTTAATGCAAAAATGTGCCAATGATGCAAGAAAATTTCTAAAAAAAAACCATACTTAACAAAGTAACATAAATCCAAAAATCAAGTTGCGCGTTCTTGTAATATTGACGACAATGTATTAAATTGAGTATTCATAAATGTAGTATAGACAGGAGAAGGCACCATGTCAAAATTTAATAAACCTATTTTTACCATGTCCACTCTGAAATTGAACGTATGGATATGTACGTTGTAAAGATGTAAATAGATATCATGCCAGAAATAAAGTATACCTTTTTATAATAAAATCTGTCTTAAAAATTGTTTTTGATGACGATTGACTGACAGTAAGTTTCGCAATCTATTAAGCATCCAATTTTGATACATTAAATTCAGTATCAGTGAGAATCAAACCCAAAATATGCCCCTCCTAATCTTTCGTGGTAACTTTTCAGCTATCGGAGAGACGTGCGTTTAAAAATTAAATATTTTAGATTAAAAGTATCAGACTACCAGCAAGCAGTCCATAAGAGAGGGATATATTTCAATTGAACATAAATAAATATAAAATACAAGTTAGCAGACTACATATAAAAATTAAGTACGTTAGAGATAAAGTATCAGGCCAGCAGCAAGTAGTACAAGTGAGACAGGTAAGTATTGCAACGCACATTCACTGGAGTCCGAATGATAAATTTAATGTCGTGTAAATTTTTCATTGCGAAGGACTTTGATTTATCGAACGGCCGCAGCCCGTGACCGAAGTTACTTCACTGGCAAAGGAGAACCTTCTTTCACTTCTCTGCGCCTGATACATTTTTTACCTTAAAATGAAATTTTAATATAGTAATAGCAAATAAAATCGATTAATCAAACTGAAGTCCACTTTATTTTTACCTCGACTGTTAGGTCAAATGGTATTTGATCCTAAATTTATACACACGTAAATATCGTATATAACATTTTTTGAATTTTCATTTGTGACTCGTTTTAAATTTCAAATGTTTTATTCATTATTTTATATGAAAATTATATTTCAGAATGGGAGCGAAACAACACTCAAAAAATAGTTAAAATAGTTCGTACTTGATAAATTAAAAATAAAAATCAACTGTAAATAAATTAACATCTTATATTTATAAATGTTGCAAACTTTTCATACGAATACTTTTTAATTTATAGAAGAGAACTATATTTCCGCATACATTTAACACACAACACATTTTTTAAATTCAATTCTATACAATATTTAAAACAAAGATAAACATATCCATAAAATATACAATAAATTTCATCACATTTATTTATGTATTTTTTATGCTCCAAACATCATACATTGTAATAAACATATAATAATAATAAAGAGAATAAATTTATTCATACAAATCATTTAAGAAGAAAATCGATTAAAAATAACAGGTGAAAAATTTATATTTAAATACATTTAACGTAAAGAGAGAAAACAAAGCTTGTCCTGTGGGTTAAACAGATCCTAATTTAGAAATTTATAAAATAAAATCACTTTAAATTTACTCTCATTCAGGTGAAGTATATTAGTAACCGAGGCAATTTCGTTAAGCAACACCATTTCTCTGGCAGGATAGTTCTGCATTTAAGAATAAAAAAAAACTGATTTTCTCGATTTTTCAGGTAGTTATTACGTGCGTTGATACCAATATTGTCCATGGTGGCAGAGTTATCAATTAAAGCACGCATAAGACCACGGCCACGATAGCTGCGTGACGACGAGAAAGCGACGGTAACAGAGACGCAAACTAGTTATACATAAGTGAGTGAGCATGTTCGGCAGCGCGACAGCACAATTTCGTGACAACTTACTCACTAACCTATTTACAGCTATTTTTCATCTCTCTATTCATCGTTTTGTCACCGTCGCTCTGTCATTACAGCATTTGTCATGCCCGCCAGCCTTAGTTGAAAAAAATGCGTAACTAAATACGAATTCCTCCTAGTACGAATACAAAATATAATAACTAAATTCACTATTGAATGTGAAAGTAGAAGTAAAAAAATCCTTTTTCTGAGTCGTTTATAGTATAAATATAATCATTTTTAATTTATATTCTGGTACGCTGTTTCAAGTACTCATCCAAACGTTTCTCAGATAAATAAGGCTTCATCTTTTTTTTTTAACAATAATATAATTACGTTTGTTTTCAGTTTTTTTTAGTAATTGTCTTAATTGTACGCTTATACAAATATACGGTATTTTGTTCTATCTGATAAATACAATTTATTTCTCATAAAGTATTTTTACGAATGAAGGCAACTAAATTGATCAGAAAATTAGGAGAGATCTGATATTATTTATGAAAGCAGATATATACATTTCTGGGCAAAAGGTTATTCCCTCGCAATTTGGCAAGTTTCGTCTTAACTAGGCTATATTTTTATATCATCTTTAATTAGTAACAGGAAGAAACCTTCGCTATATTTATTTCTTTGTTAATTAATTTCCGTGAGATGTTCTATACAAATCTGATATTTTTTTAATCTACCTTACAAAATCACTATACGACAGAAATTCAATAAGCAATATGACTATTATAATGAAATTTCATATGATACACTTTCAGAACCAACATCGTTATTCATTTGTATTATCTTAACTAATTATAATATAATAAACTTTTCAACTTTACTGAATCGTGTTTTTATTTGTTTTTTGTTTATAACATGTTTTCTCTCAAAGTAGAGCATTTGGATCTACACAGTGTGAATATGTCTTGACGGGCTATTTTTTACGAGAATTTTTTGTTAGATAATTGCTCAACCCAATGAGCACCCAGTCTTAAATTTCCAGATTTTAAATCCAACAGATGTGGAATCGACTCTGCATTCCTCGCATTACTAGGCGCGCAAACTACCAAATACGCTACCGGGGAGACATTTTTTAATAAACAAAAATGTTATCTTTTCATTACATGCTCGTCTATTTGTCGTCTTTCATATATTCCACAACTAAAGCACAAGGACACCACAGAAGATCTTGATTTTAACCAAAAAAATCCAAGAAATGTCGGTATTTAGCAGCTGTATCGATCTTAATATACCATATGGTCGAATCAAGTCCACCGCTGTAGCTTAACTTTGCATAGTAAGTTGTAGGCTGAACAAAGATGTCAACTTTAAGGAAAAAGTGTCAAGCTGTACAGGTTTATTGAGAGCTTTTGCTAAATAGCATGCTTTGTAATAATAAACAGCTTTCATTCCTGGACAAATAAAAGATTTCTCAAGTAAATATTTTTTAGATTTTAATTAATGAAAAATATATATAGCTACTAACTAATAAAAATTTACGGCTAGTTAAGCCTTTTAAATAACTTAAGCTACAATCTTAAATACATTAATAAAGCTGTTATTATATTTTTATAAATTTATGTTTCACATTTTATTTTTATATATTTATTATTTTGTTTTAATAGTGTAAAAAGAAGAGGTATTAAAATTTACTTTTGCTTGACAAAGTTATTTATGGTGTTAATTATAATAAAATTTATATACGGCATAGTAAATACAATACAAAGAAAATTATGACATGACTATCTAATAATAAAAACAACGTTTAAAAAAGTTTTCATTATACCAATTGTAACTGACGTTACACATGCCTCAACTATGTTTAACTTATCTCAGTGCTCGAATTTTAAATACGTATTTTAAATAATGTCCTTCCTATAATCTAATGTTTGTGTGTGAGCTTCAAAGCTGGAGATTGAAGAATTTTTTTTGACTCGTCACAATTGCTGGAATTTAAAAAAAATTAAGGATGCAATATTTGGTGCCTGGTGGACTGACAATCAATTCCCATTTTTTAAAATCGGCTTAGTTAAGTTTTGATAGTGTAAAGATTTTTATCTCTGATTCTAGAGCAATATCTCGTATAACACAGATCACAAACAAATATAATGAAAAAACTCTCTATAGTCAATATCATCAAATCCAATTCCGTATTTTCTTTAATATGAACATTACAGAATATTAGTTATTTTAATAAAAAAAAAAAATTCACTTAACAGTAGTGACAGAGGAGATCTTCTTCTGTAAAACTTATGTGATGTGGTATACGAGATATTGCTGTATCACGAACGATAAACTTAATTTTTAAAGTAGTTACTTTCACACTCCATATTCAAATGCTTCTTCGGAGCAGACACGGTAACAGAAAATCATTGGCATATAATTATCTAAAATTTATATAAATACACCGATCATATATAATATATTGTATATATTTATACTCGTAAAAGTATGTGTGTGTGGGTTTAGTGTGTGATGAAAAAATTGCCTACAACTTTTCATCTCACAATCAACCGTCGCTTCGTTTTTTTCAATATTGGCGAATGGATTTCTCACAATATAAAAAACATCAATATTCTAACAACTGCCCTGGTTATACCAATACGAGAAAGCTGGCTTTGTGTATACTGGCTTCAATTTTCATTTACCCTGCTATCACTATTCAATCCACAATGAGAAAAAAATACACTTTCATTCATCGACCATTCCCCGCAATCCATTTTGCGCGGGAAAAAGCATTGATTTGCCGCTCGAAATAATTCGGATTCGATTGCTTCCCGCCAAAAGGGATATGGAATAAGATGGCTGCCGTTGGCAAGATGGCGGCCGGCCATGAAACAGCAACACAAGCAATATCCACAAATCCCACCAGATGAGGCAAAAATATCTCTCATAGCTTTTCCCTTATCTGCAGTAGTTTTTTTTTCGTTTTCTTTTTTCGTCGTCTCATTCTTTTCTTTGCCTTAGTATATTATGTCGGACATACACGTATGCTGAAGGGTTAAGTCACAATCTGGTCACATGTTTCATTTAATTTTATCAAATAAAATATCGAATCGGTCGTCAAAAACATTCAAATATACTCAAATTTAAATTTAATTGTTCAGCCGTTTTTGAGGTGAATAGAAGTATCATTAATACTTTATAATCAAAATACAAATTAATATAACACATTTCAAACCAATAAAAACGAATCTAATTATTATTTCAAATGACGTTGCATCTGCCTGTTATCGTCAGCCAAAGTATCAAAAGTATTGAATTTACTACTTTTGTGTTTTTATTAACGTCTTCGATAATTTTTGCTTTAATTTCAAGATATCTACCGCAGTTTCATGCGCGTATACTAAAGCGTAATTAACTTTTTTATAACTATCATAAATGACGCAGGAGCAGTTTTCTAAGACTTTGAGTGGCGTGCACTAAAGTATACGTAATTTCAGATGTATGAAAGCAATATGTAAACAATTTCGCACGTCAATCGTGCGCGCCTAACAATTCGGGGAATGCGGGTTGAATTCCCCATCTGGTTGGATTTTAAAAATCTGAAAATGCAAGACTGGATGCTTATTGGGTTGAACATTTGTCTGACAAGCGATTTCCGTGAAAAATAATCTATCAAGGCGTCTTCACATTGCGGAGATCCATATACCCCACTTTCGGAGAGGATTTATTCACACATTTATTATAAAAAATATTGAAAACAAATGTAAACATTTAAAAATATGTTGCGGTTTTTTTGATACAAAAATACTTGTTCAAAATGTTCTCATTTTGATATAGAGAAAAATTCACTTCGGAAATACGTGTCTCATTTGATATTCACTATTTTCATTATCTTACAACGTTTCAAATATGTTTTATATTTTATTAAGATATTTTTATCACATCAAATATTCACTGCACCCTTGATATACCCATGTCTCCCACAGGCGCCTAAACGATCCCGGACAGACTAAAGGGTTTCTCCGTGGATAACACAGGATGGACGATGACGTCATACGAAACTTCGGCCTGCCCGCCTGTCCTTTTAGGAAAGGTGCAGTCCCATATTATGCCTACCTTTACGAATATACATACAAACAATATGTCTGGAACATGATGTTGTGCCAGTGAAACAAAAAACAACCAAATCTATTCTTCGATTTAACTTTTATTTAAAATGCGAATCAGCAATTTTTTTCTTCGACAAATAAAATAAGTACTGAAAGGGACACGTTTATTATACAAATTTTCTCGATTTAAGTATTTGTAAATGCCCACGCGATAGCTTAAAAGTTTGTACATGAGCTTTGAAGAAGTATGGAAGATCAATTTCCTCAGCTGTAGGGTTTTTAAAAATTTAAAGACGCAAGACTGAATGCTAAAACTCAATGAGTTAACCAAATGTTTGGCGGAAAATAGTCACAACTTTTATTGCAGAAATTCATATGAACCATTTCTGGAATGATCATCTTAATGCCATTTAGACCGTTTTCTCCACTTTCGGAGCAGAGACGGTAAAATATATATTTTATAGGACATATTCTTTTAATTATCAGATTCTGTCGTTGCTATATTCATTCCTTGTTATTTGCTTTTATATTCACTTAGATAAAATTTTGCTTCAAGTTTTTTGTTTTCAATATAATAAAATATTTTTTTTTCATGTTTCACGATTTTATAAATAAAATTGGAAACAAATCTTTGTGAGTTTTAGTCCAGCTTCAATAATATACTTTTTTATACAAAATACAACTATTAGTTCTGCTAACTATTCTTCTATTTATTTATGCAGTAATATTATATGATATACAATCATAAGTTTTTTTTTAATGAAGTTTTATATTTAAGACATCAGTATATATATTTATTGGTTTAAGGTTATGAAGATTTAACTATTATCATGAGTTTTTAATATTAACGCAAATAAACAAAGACCAAAGAGATAAAAAAAAAATACGAATAAACGAGATAAATTGCCTTTTATCTCTATCTCAAAATGTGGTTAAAATATGTACTATTATTTATTTATAGAGATAAAATAAGAATACAAATAAAATAGTATAAATATCTGTAATAAGAAAGTTGGATGTTTGAGGTGTCTGTGATTTGGTTTTGCCTCTGCTTACAAGAAGACGGTTGAATAATATCCACAGGTGTATATATTTTACGAAGTTAAAAATATTATCATGACTCAAAAGATTCAAAGGAAAGTATATATTATTTCGTAATACCCAAATGCTACACAGAGAAAGTAAGTATTGAGAAATGTAATATATCTACATACCTTTTGCAGATAATTTACCTTAACTTTTATTAAAATAAAATTGTTACGTACAAATTATTTCACGTTGATAAAAACAACTGTCTCATACAAACTCTTTCAAAAATTCTTTCAGAATTTCGTTTCATAATATTATCATTCCTAAATTTAAAAGTAAATATTTTCAGTGAAAATTAAACAAAAATGAAATTACTCCATACCGTTTCAGGATGTTTGCCCAACGAAAGAGTGTGACTTCACTCTTCACGTTAATTGCTTTTTGAAGAAGACACTTGCAAGTAAGTATTTGCATAGACTCCGGGCAGAGTATGATACTGAACGTGTTCTACGTCTCGTAGAGGTCGGCATTCTACGAGAAACCGTAGCACCATAGACACTTCCATAAGTAAAACGTGTCGTTTCTTAAGATACTTTTTTAACACGAGGTACTAAAGTAAGAATTTATTTCAGCTTGTTATTTTATTTAAAATTACGTTTTTTTGTTATTCCAGAGTGTATGTTTTTCACAGAGAGAACTTTTCATTGCTTAACTCTTAAGAAATTGGTAAACCAAAGCTTTTGCATGAAAAATTACTTTCATGAAACAGTACAAATAGTAATTTTCTAACGACAAGATATAATAAATGTAAATATTGTATTAATAATTTTGAAAATGTAACCTGCTATCACTTTCTATATATCTTCGTATCGTTATCTTTTTGTATGCATTAGGAGAAGACAAAAATTATTTATAATAAAGATCAATCATTATCTTATCCCTGGGAATTCATATTTGATAGTTAAAAAAACTAAATAATATAATTTAAGGGAGCTTTTTTTATTCTGCTGCAGTATAATACAATTTGAAATCACATGGCTCAACAGTTAACAAACTGAAATCTTTATCTAATAAAAAAATCAAAAGCTTTTTAAGTTGTGCTTTTTTATTTAAATCCGTTATCAAGTGTATTTTATACTTCCTGATTTATTTAATGAAAACATCAGAAAACCAATCTGTCAAGACTTATTTTTATATTGCAGAGATCCATATACTTCAATTTCGGGGCGGATGTCTTCGCACTGTGTAGATCCATATGCTCTACTTTTGGAGTGAACATGGTTAATAATATAGAATAATTATGGTATCTGAAAATAAGACGGAAATGACTTCAAGGAAAAAAAATAAAAATATGACTGGTATGTCTTATAGTATTATATATATATTATTTCGTATTGCTCGGAGCGAAAATTTTTTTACAAGATGTTTAATTGGCTTTTTGTTTACGCTGGCCTGATAGAAAAAACAATGCTTAACAATGTTTGGGTATATAAATAAAAACAAACAAAAGAAGTCAAAGACCGGGAATAGGACGAACGAGCTTTTGAACATAAAAGCTCTGAGAAAATTAAGCTTCATTTTGATTTTAATGAAATTCAACACTCATTCATTTAAGAGTGTTGATTGCACGTTATATAAGGGCAATGATTGAAAAAAAGTTCAAATATATTTTAAATAAATGAAAATATTTAACCGAGGAGTTCCGGTTTTTGCTTATCACGAAGTTTGCTTTAACAAAGACAAATATATAAATATTAGGAAAATGTAATTATGCTGAAAATACTTTTGTACTTATGTTTCCCATTAAGTTATTTTTATTACGAATATATATATTTTAACTATTCATTTCATTATAACATTTTATCGTTAATACAAACAACGAACAACTTGACAAATAATTGAACTCATGTCGTTTTACTAATTAAATATTATTGTATTCACTTTCATATGTGTTAACAATTCTTACACAAACATGAGAGATATATAAAACATATATTAACGACGTTGGATAGAGATAGACAAAAATATCGACACTTTTTTGAAGTTCAAACTTTTTTTATTTCCGTATTTGTTATTTTTATGTTTAAATCTGAATGTATTTTCTTACGGTAGTTTTTTAATTTCACCACGACTATAACAAAAGTAAATCATTATTTTATTGCTGTGTACTGTCTGTACCCATAATCTAGAAAAAGTTTGGTCACCTTTATTAGGGATAATGAGTTATTTCTGAGAATTTATACTAACATTTGTGTTTTTCATTTTTAGTTTCCCGAAAAATGGGGAAAATAACTGCACCATGTATCCTTTTTTTGCTCTCCTAATGCGAGATTACAAATATATTTAATTTCCCGTTCCTCCCGTACCGTACCTTAAAAAGCAAAAATACTTAGCCATAACGAAATCAAATTAGCAGAAATTATTGTATTATTTACGTAATTTGATGTTTATTAAATTTAATTTTCTGTAGCGCACATTTGAAAAGCTAGATTTAAATATTAATTCGTCATTTACAGTTACATTCATTTGATAAAACATTAAATACGTTGTACAGATTGTAAAAAAAAGAAAATATCTAGTTTATAATAAGTGAAGTTTACGTCTTTTTTCTCTCCCAATGTTAATATAAATAAAAACTTACCAGATATTTTTACATTAACATTTAAATGTATTAAATTAAAATCTTATATAATAAATAAATTTAATAAAATTGCCCTCGCTAATTAAATTAACATTATATGGGATAAATAAAATAATAACTTTAGATATCACGCATTTTAATTCAGCGTCTGCTTAATACTTCGACTTATTTTTTTGTAAAAAAATAGGAAAGTCTGCTTAATGTGAGTTATTCCTTTCTTTTTTCTTACAGTCGATAATCTACTATCTATTCTTATGCCTTAAAAGTATAACGGTATAACAATCTTTAAACATCTTTTTTAAAAACTATAAAATACACACATTCAAATAATATCTCATTGTAATATTATTCAATCTGAATTTGGTTATGCGAAATTCATACCTTGTATTTGGAAAAAAATCTATTCATTACGGGTGTACGGATTTTTAATCAACAAAATAAAAGCCTCATATCTAGAACACCAAAAGAAATAAACCAACACGCTCACTGTTGTAATTTTCACAATTAAATTGAAAAATATCATTTACATTGCTATTGCATCGTTGGCTGCCATGTTGTGAGTGATACAATCAAAATTTTTATTCAGCTCGCGGACGCTGGATTTAATTGGATTTCATTTTACAAATTCACTGACGAATAGACGTTTTGAATTATAATCTTCTGCCTCTACGCTCTGTTACTGTTACAAAGTTGATTCAGTCCATTTTTAAATGGTTAGTTTTTGATTATCTTGTGTAATAAATCAGTTCTTTTTTTCGTATATTAACAATGATTTTGTTCATATAAATATTTCATAAATAATTTATTTACAAAATGAGTTTTAATATACAATATTTTAAGCGATTTTATCCCTTAAGACCAGGAGGTATTCATATGGCGGGACCCAGAGAGCCAGCAAACTCATTGAAAAATCAAAATCTAATAAATAGATCTTTTATAATGTCTAATATTTTTGACTGATGGTGCTTGATGGAAAATTGAAATTGAAAAAAATTAAAACTGGTAAACTTCTATATGTGAGATCACTGTTAGCGATCTAGGTTTAGCCTTTCGGCATCTTCAGGTTACATTATATGTGGGCAGTTAGTGAACATATAAGTGCACATGGAAGTTTACCAGTTTTAAATTACTTAGAATTTGATAATGTCGATAATTCATAACAATATGTCACGTCTTAATATTATACTATGATTGCAAGAGATGTCACTGTACATTCAAAATATTAAATTATTTAAAATAATCAAATGGGTGTAAAATACAGCGCGTATACGCGCACATTTTCTATGGCCGACCTACCGTGCACAGGATATTAAAGTGAGTTAATGCGCTTATGGAATAGAACCAGTAAACTATATGTTCAGCAACATGTTTTATTTAAAAACAGTATAATTATGTTAATTAATAGTTATAAACGAAACTCTTCCACACGGCATTATATTTATATCTAAGTTGATCTCATATTTTCATAAACATAACTTCTGCTCAGCGATAATGGGATTTTTATAAATAAAACACGGTGAAAATATCTAAATAATAAATAAATTATAATGTTTGGCGTAGAAATGTTTTATGTATGAAAAATCATTCGAATACATTTCAAAAGTTTAGCTTTTTTCTATTGGTAGTAACATAATATTAGTGAATATATTTTTCAAAATATGTTTTTAACTATAAATATATATATTTTCTATCGTATCCTTAAGCTCTTTTTACACAAATAAAATAAAATTATTCACCAACAATAGAGTCATAAGTTGACTATGGTATTGTACATTGACAAAAACACCATTAAAATAGTTGTTTCCGTAGATTCATTATTAATTATATATATATTTATATACCATGCTCGCTCCTGACTTGGACTATATGGATCTATACAGTGTGAAGATATCCACTTTGAAAGAGGAGTATATGGATCTCCGCAATATGAAGACGTCTTGACAGATTATTTTTCACAAGAATTGCTTGTCAGACAATTACTTAACCCAATGGGCATCCAGACCTGCATTTTTTTTGGATTTTTAAACTCCAATAGATAGGGATTAATTATAAGATGATTTTAATCCGAAACTCAGCAAATAAATATTTATATCACTCCAATCTACTTAAAATTTTTATGATTCTTATAAATAAAATGATTAAAATTACAACAAAAACTACGAGGCTTTAAAAGAAATATTAATATTCTATAATTAAACACCAAAAGTATTTCTGTTGATAAAATAACAATATTGTAATACATGTAAATACAATAGATACATAATTTTTGTATTTATGTCTCTTAAAGATTTGAAGAAAAGATTTTTTTATATAGTTAATAAAAAACGCACTTAACAACGCGAATCATGAAACTAAATAAGGGGAAAATGGTATCGATAAAAAGACCTTCTTTCAAAATAATGTTACATAAACGGTAATACCAATCTAAAAGGGAACTGATATGTTATATCCGTCCAAATAATCAAGTTGTCATAACTCTCATAACAGAGCACTTATCATACAGTGCTATCGCAAGCATAACTAACAACAAAACTTCGTTTTCATTTCATTCTGGAAAGTTATTTTTGCCGGGGCAGCTATCTCGTGGATCGCTCAGTGAAACGTAAATCTTCATAATTGCTATAAGATCAAATTTATAACCGCTAACCGGAGCGGTTTACGACTGGAGAACCCTTATACAGAACCAAAAAAACACGTCAATAATAGACTCCTCACTAGTTCGCAGTAAAAAACCGAACTTGAGTTATGCCAGTATTACGCTGACACGTCGTTTTTTACTATCAGCAATAAAATGAAAAATAAAAAAGAATGGACACTGATCGTCAAACTTATCACAATTGTTAAAAATATTTAATTATTAATATATATTACTTAAATAATTTACATTACATGTTCGTTTTATTACATGTGTGTTGCTTAAACATTTGGCTGCCACTGTTTTTTTCAAAACTTTGGAATTCTAGCAAAAAATTGAAATTTAAAGTGAGAAAAATTGACCACATTTAAAGGGAGATCCTGGTTGCGTAGTTGGTAGCGTGCACACTTATCAATGTGGGAAAATTTAGGTTTGATTCCTTATCTAATGGATTTCAAACATCTAAAAATGCAGGACTGGATACCCATCGGGTAGAACAATTGTCTGATCAACAATTCTCGTGAAAAATAATCTATCAAGACGTCTTCGAATTGTGGAGATCCATATACTCTACTTTCGGAGTGGATATTTTCGTACTGTGTAGGTTCATATGCACCACTTTAAGAAAAAATATGGTATAAAAAGGATAATATTAATATACAATATTTACACAACCATCGATAGTTATTTTTAAGTACACACTGCAAATTACTATAATATACTAAACATAATATTTTAACAACCTATTTTGTATAATTACTGTGATATATTTTTTAATATAGATATTTAGAGTAAATATAAGATGTAATAGCGTATATATGTGCAACAATCATTGCAAGCATTTCTTACTGACGATGTAGCTAAAACTTCAAGGAAATATTGTGAAAATTTGTTTGGTAAATATACAGTTATTTTTTAAATTTAGCTTTATACATATATGCGAGCTCCCAATGTGGAGCATATGAATTTACACAGTGTGAAGATATCGACTCTGAAAGTAGAATATATAGATTTCCGTAAGAGAGTTGTTTTTTAAACCAAATGAGCACCCAGTTTTCCATTTTTTAATTTTGAAACATCCAAAAGATATGAAATCAAACCAGCATTCGACGGATTGCTAACCTCTACGCTATTAACACTAGTCCACTTAATTTTTTTCCTTTAATTTCGATTTAAACTTATTTTATCTAACTAAGCTGGCCGATCCGTGGCTTTTTATATAACATTTATATGGTTTTAAAATACTAAATACAATACTGTAAAACTTCATTTATGTTAAGTATTATCAAATATAAATAGTTTTGAAACTAAACGGATAATTACTCTTCAAGAAAATGCCTTAGTTGACGGAAACGTACATCAATTATTAATGCTACTATTTAAGCTTGAAATGGGTGAAAGCTTATAATATGAAACAATTTGACAGCGTAAACAAATTTTCTTTCACAACTTGAACTAAGTTATAAATTTACAGATAACTATCACTATTTTGGTACTACTCTATAAATATAAACTTTATTGAAGGATTTACATTGAATAGATACAAGTAAATTGTAATAAGCACGCGTGGGATAATATAATTTTCTAAAAAGCTTCTGAAAATAGTTTGATGAAAATTTAATAAAAATATGATTTGAAATTGGATGCTTTGTAAAATTATTTTAAAGCTAATTAGTATCATATGGTATTTAAGTTTTGATGAAAGTGTATAAAAATAATTTTTATTTCGTGAAGATAAATAGTATGCTCAATTGTAAGCTTTAAGTTTTACGTTAAAAATATTTAAAATTGCCTGCTTAAGGCTCTTAATATGTGATAAGCATATTTGTATCAATAAAATCGAATTAAGCTAAATGACAAATGATAAAACTTGTTTATTACAGGTTTCGGCTCAAATCACTCATAAATGTACTTTAACAACTTACTGCGTGTTTTAATTATAAGGAATAAATACTATTCCAGCGTGTATTTACTTAGCTCACTTCACTTTTATGATAATTTTAAAACATCCTATCCTAAAGTATCAGTTGGCTCATTTTACTCTTAAAAAGCTCATTTTTAATTCAAAATATATTATTTAAAATAGTTAAAATTACAAAAAAGAAGTAATAAGTAAAAATTAAAGTAATTAGTACTCGCTTTCACTCAAAAATCAAGACATCAATACTCGAAGTATTTTTTTAAAACAAAACCTTGCTTTCAATATTTTCATTACCACTGGCAATTAAGTTGTAGCTCTAATAAGAAAATAAGTGTATTATTGGTCATATATTTATTTATAATCAGCAAGAATATTTTTGAATTTTAAAACTTTAACTTTATATATGTCAATATCAATTTATATTAAAATATTGAAAAAAGAAAGAAAATTAAATTTAAATTGAGAACTTCCCCCACGAAGCTTTAATGGAATGAGACGGATAGTGCTATAGGATAGCTAACTCACTCGCACGCCGTCCGATGAGGAACAAATTTATGTAAATTGAAAGGTACACCTCTGTTAGCAGTGCGACGCAGGGAGAGAGGAAGGTGGGGGAGGCACGTGCGTACGTAGGAAGGGAGGGAAATTGCCACTGGGAGAGGTAACAATGAGACTAGGGATGTTTGCATAGCTAAATGGAATTTGCGATTCGATACTAAAGAATAAAAACCTTCATGGTATCGGTTGTGCCTCATTATAATATAAATGTAGCATGCTACCCCAATAACATGGAAATAACCCAAGGAAGGCAAGTGAGAATGGGCGCATTGATAAATGACATTAAATAAATCCTTGAACGTTGTTCGGCGAATTTGAAATCGACAAAGAACACGTTTGATTGTATCCATCGCTTATTTCCTATCATCCGTCTGCTTTACTTCTTTCAAGGATATATTTACATCTTTTTATTTTTGTCGAATATGTCTAGGAAATAAAAATTGATATCCTTTCATGACGCAGGCGAAATGGGGCAGATGGCATTAAAGTTCATTCATATTTTAAATTATATTTGCTTCAAAAGTGATGTAACAATCTGCACATAAAAAAGCACATGGTTTATGCACACTAGAAAACTGCGCAAACAACAATTGTGCATACACACAATACTAACCATAGAGAAATATTACGACATTTCAATCTGGATTCGTATGGTTAAAGTATTTGTGGATATATATATACATATTGTATTTAAAATATACACATCTAGAATAAAATAAATTTAATAAATACTAATTGAAAAAATCGAGACTATTTGGTCAAGGAATTTATGTGAGGAGATCATCACGCTTGCCGTATGACGCCGCAAACTTTTTGAAAGCAATGCAATTTGCCCTTATGGCAACCAAGTTGGATGGCCCGATGGGTCCAACAGCTGGTTGGACCGACTTGAGTAACTCTTCCCGCTCCACACTCATTTTTAGACATTCCCATAGAATGTGATTAGCATCCTGTTCTGGACAGCGACAAGGACATGTTGGCTGTTTAATAAGGCCAAACTGAGACAGCCTAGCGGCAAAACCACTGTGGCTTGTAATAAAGTTGCTACTGAAGTGGTCTGGAGTCAGCTTGATTATCTCCATGCGCTACTTAATATTAGGAAAAAACACGTATGTGTGCCTGCCCTTAGTTGACGCGTCCCACCTATTAGATACTAAAAATGAATATAGCCTTATAAGAAAGACTTTTACAAAATTTTATAGATAGTACTAGTAAGTTAGTGTCTAATCAATATTTTAATGTCAATTCCTACTCTTTCCAATTTAATGAGCAATATTAGCATCTAACTCTAAGTAGAGGTCTTTTTCATTTTTAAATCAGTAAAACATTAGCATGTTTTATTAAAACGTCATATTACTTAAATTTGATCAGCAAAATTTATTCAATAATAAATATATATCTATATATTCAGCAGGCTCTCATAGTCGTATTTTCGTGCTTAATAACGTTGCATAAAATACGTTATTCTATCAAATATCAACGATGCGTGATTTGGAAACAAATCAATTAATTACTTAGTGTATACAATATTATTTACTTAGTAATTCTGTTGTCTTATAATATAGTAAATATAGTAATCATATAGTTTGTAAAAAATAAAGAGATTTTTTTTTATATACCATGTTCGCTTCCAACGTGGAGCATATGGATCTACACATTGTGAATATATCCACTCCGAAAGAGGA
>JAGVSQ010003000.1:0-22887 GCA_022683975.1 Rhyacophila evoluta | reverse complement strand
AGTGATCTCACATATGGAAGTTTACCAGTTTTAAATAATTTAGAATTTAATAGTTTTATTCGTTTAATTTTACTATGGCTTTCGGATCGATTTCAAACCTTACCCCATCTCATATAGAGCGATAAACTGTTGTCAATTCGCCTATACCAGGGATTCCCAAAGTGTGTGCCGTAGCGTCGTTACAAGGGTGCCGCGAAATTTTAGTGCGTGAGTAAAAAAACAAAAAAAGAGAAACCATAATAATGTGGAGAGAAATAAAAAAATTAGTAGCGCGAGTTTTTAGGGCGCCGTGGGAAATTCTTAATTCAAAAAAGGTGTCGTGTCCCGAAAAGGTTTGGCAAGCGCTGGCCTAGACAATTTTAAATCGACCCGTCTGGCTCAGACGTCGCATTCTAAAAGGTGGCGTTGCAATGCATTTTCATAGTGGTACGGTGATTTGTAACTAATCCTATTTTACTAAATAACATCTATTTGGATTTACAGTTTTCACAATAATCTTTCAATCAGTAATCCATCTTAATTTCAATAGTCAATGTAAGAGACAGCTAAGGACAGCGGAAGTGATGGCGTTTCCTGGAGGCGGTCAGAGTCGGTTGTAACACTATTGTTACATAGAGTTCACCACGTATGACTAAAGTTTTATCTTTTTGAGTGTGATATAAAAAAATTCAAATTAAAATCACATGTTACAGTCTTACATGGAAAAAGATCACAACGAAACATCGCATAATAGTGAAAAGTGTATGGCAGGGTATTTTGCGACAGCTAAATTGTTTTGTTTGTTTTTATAATCTGTATATTTTTCAAGCTGATACATATAAGAATTGATTGTACCGATTATGTTTATCGATTATTAATAGTTACTAACTATATACTAATGAGACGCATTGACTATTTATTATACATAATATTTTTCCATTTAATTTAAATTTTTTTTCTCTTTTTTACGTGCAAATTTAAACAGTATTAGTATCGATGTCTCCCAATGGTTGAACAATGTAAATTCCTGATCCGTGGGGCGGAACACTTGTTTTGTTCAAGTGCATCAAACGTGGGTGCGCTCGTTTCCACTTCCTCGGTGGCAAGTACGTACGTTTGCATAATATGAGAAACTTTAGTAACATGTCAATACTCTAAATAAGCTACCACAACAGAGAAGTTTATGTTAATTTCTTCCATCTCATTAATTGACCTTTTGTGCACTATTTAGGACTGCATTTAACAGCAATTGAATAATTAAAATTAATTATGATTCCCCGTGATAGCTTAGTATTGTCAATTACTTTATTGTTTGTCACACTATATCTTATCTCTCTGATGGTGTAAGAAAAGTAATAGCTATCATTTTAAAATGTATCCTTATTATTAAACAGTTACTTGATTTTGAACTATGTGTAATGAAAAAGAGTTGACCTATGCAGTATTTAATAATGATATATCAAATTGATTCGTTAATATATGGCCGATTCAGTAAAATAATCGTTTATACACACTATCGGAGAATGATTTTTTTTGTATAAAAATGTATGAATGCTTATGACCGGCAAGTGCATCAACACGCCCACCGATGTGAGTGAATATATACTCGAAAGATGCTCGATGCTTATTCGGTGCATTCATCATTAGAATAATATATGCGAATACTCGCCGAGTGATTTGCATACAAATTTTGCTGCGTTTCAAAAATAGCTACATTATATCTATATCTCACATAGTAATATTTATATTAAGTGTCGGTTAAAATTATTGTTATATTATCTACCCATTTTTATCCTAGGATGTCATCATCCATCATGCCTTATAAAATATCTATTTATCTTCATTGTGAATACAAGCTTTATTATAAATACATACATTAAGTGTACTAAAATATTACGATTATTAATTGTATCGAATATCCATACTGAGATGATAAGTAGGTAGTTACTGATAAACAAAAAGAGAGTTTTCGCTCAGCGCTGTGGCTTGTGTTGTTTATTTAAACGCAGGTAAAAGTAACTTTGAATATCTGCGGTGAGGTGTGATTGGAAAATAGTGTCAAACAAATAATGTGTCAAGAAACTCACCGCGAAGTCGAACAAGAAGAAAATGTTTAAATGAAAAGTGATCATAATTGATCGTTACGTACTTGAGATATTTCCTGTAGCGCATATTTCATTAAACCTACGTTTTTTTCCAGCAAATAATGCACTCCAAACAAATCTTTAGTAGCGAAAAGTATTATTTGTATTTAACATTCTCTTGGCGTATCGGTCACTTCCGGAATTAGTTTTTATCGCCGATAATTACGTGATATTAATTATTTATGTATTTTAATTGTTAGGTTAGGTTATCAAGTAAAAATAACTAATACTACGTACACAATACCGGGCTTTAATGGTGAGTAAAAATTTAAAGTATATTTGCGGAAGTAGGACTGCGTTCCTCGAAACGAATTTACATTACGAGAATCGCATAGAAATTGCCACAGGCTTGCATATCGGAGACATAACTGGTAAATATTGATAAAATTATTCTCCGGGTCTCATCTGGGTAAGAAAGTTTTAGAAATTTTGTAGGAACTCAAAAATTATTCACACTATTTTCTTTATCGTAAACCATGACGCATAAGAAACGATTGAGAAACCCTAATCCGTTTGTTGACTTACTGGAGCTATTTTAGCTATTAATTTGTGATGTAATCTGTCACAAATCTAGTCAAGGTTAAACAATACTTCTGAATATTCCCAATTTGTAAAATATACCGCATTGTTGCCGAACGATAAAATATTATTAAAATTAATAATGCTTTATATATTTTTTAAATTTGACTTCGTAATAAGAAACCTGTAGTGCTTGCTAACTGCTGATGACGAACAACCTCGGTTAAGAGTTTTTAGTTGGAGAAAGCTGCCTCAAACTTAAAGGTCGACAGATCTCCCATCTCGCCATCTGACAGCGTATCGCCATACAAATAGTGATAGAGAAGACGCATTTATACCGCCTTGACACTATCATTATGTTTTCTTTTCTAATACTGATTTGATAATAGTATTTTTAACGTTTTTTACGTTTTTAAATTATTTCGCCAGCATGTCGTACAGTGTGTAAAAATTTACCATAGAATGTGAGTGCAATTACAATTTACGGCTATCTCTGATTAAGTCATGTCATGATCCGGCTTATTTTATTGTCATTACGGACACGCGTTTCGTGTGTGGCATGCAAAACATATTTTTTTATTCTACTTATGCGGCGAAAGCTACAGTTTTTCACGTCAATCCTGTTGTAAATTGTATACAATTAGCGTAGATGTACAATATTTACAGCTTTTAATATTATAACTCGATCGGTCATTCTTTTAAAATATAAATGACTAACAATTCATATCCGTCACTTTCATGTTCGCTTATAAAAATAAAACATACAGCGTGAAAATCCAAAATTTTCGAAGCAAAAAATACTCATATCGCGTCGTCACTCATATACAAAAAACTAAACACGCGGATAACACAGCAAATAAAGGTTATATGTGATTATAAGGCAGTTGAATAACCCTAAATGAAAATGGGCTTGACGTCGAAGATAACACAATACCGGGTCAAATCTAATCCTATAGTTGAACATGTGCATGTGCCACGACGTCCAAGAGGAAGACAGATTTGGCGGTCACCGAATTCACGAAATTTAACAGTTATGCGATTGCAATTTTGGGAATTCCTTGTCGAATTAAACCTTTTTCAGCATTTTCGACGAAATTTTCTATGCGTCAACGTTTCATTTTCACTAATCGATAAGTTACATACTAAGCGGAAAAGTTACTTTGTCATTGACGAAACAGCAAAGAAGTGGTATGGTGATTTATCATGCGTCGCTACAGAGCGCAAAATGGTTACATTGTTTTTTTTTTTTTTTTCATTTAACCGTCAGTACTTACTTATGATAACCAATAGTGTGAGAGGAATGGCTTTGTTCGGTTATTTAATTAATTAGGCAATTAAATGACCCGATTAAGCCGTGGGTGCCTTTCGAGTATCACTACAATAAACGCCCATTACGACGCTTGTTCGCGAATCTCTTTGAAACACATGAGTGCCACACTACTCTATTAACATTGCTTATTTATTCAAACGTGTACTTTATTTTCGAATACTTATTTGATCTCGTATTGAGTTATGTGTAATGGGAGGGTTACGTATTGATATCGTATATATTTCCTTATTTTAAAACGACGTGAATTATCAATCTTCAATCTTCATAGTGTATTGTGATGCTGAGCACGGATGTCCAGTGGTTTGAGTCATTGGCTGACCACCAGTACTCATGGAAAATATTTTGCCATAACAAATTGTCACATTGTGGAGGTTCGTGTGCTTTAATATACATGTCAGCAGAATTGGTAAAAATGTATCAACTATTTAAGAATACTCTTAATTACTTTTAAATTATTTTTGATATTGCAAATTAAGACCACTTCTTACTTATACAAAGATTTCACATCGTAAAATTGCGCGATTTTTTTCGTTTGTCTAAGCTCGGTGTGAATATTTCCTAGTACACTTAACACTGTTGTCGGTGCATATTATGTATTTTGTGTTTTTTTTTCTCTTTATTTGGATATGAAATTAACGAAAAAATCTACATTACGTACGCCTCGTGCGTAAAATGCGAGTATGTTTGTGATGTGATAATAGTATTCCCACGGTGTAATTCAGTGAATGTTTTGTAGTGAACGAGTTGAAATATTGTGTTGTATAACACAATATTTATGTAATTAAGTTACTCGTGTTACGATTAATATTGGAAAACACGTAGCGGGCTTCATGGCCTAATTTCTCACACATCTATTTACGAATTTTTTTGAAGAAGAGACATTGCTGTGTCGATGGGTCGGTTGTAGTATCCACATTACACTAAGAAACAAAAACTTGTTTCAAAACAACTTATAAATATGAAATTAATACAATTTTGACAACTTACACATTCGTATTTAAGACTGTGTAACGTATTCATGGCATTTGGATAAAGGTGATGTATTATGGCCTGTAAATTATAGAAGAAAGAAATAAGAGTAGACTTTTGGGTTCTTCAATTTGTTTCGCTCCATACAGCCATCAAAACCGATAATTTGTCATTAAATTCAACTGTCTATTTTTTTAAATTATGATAACAAATTTCCACTAATAGTGGTATATAAATGACATGTATATTCCTTTCGTGACAGTGACTGATCTTCAACATTATATTACAATAATAATTTAATATCTGTATACATGCATACTGTGCCAGTTATTCAACCAGTTTTTGTGTATGCTTATTTTTTTATAATTCAGTGATAAATTCCAAAATATCAAGTATACAGTAACATTTTATAATGGTTGGATAATGAAATATAATTAATGGATATTGATTTAAAAATCGTAAAATATAGATGTACTTCTCAGTATCCTGATATTACACACACGCCATTTTTTTAAAATTAAGCCAGCCACATTTATTATCTTCTTTTATAAAAAATATAATTAATGATAAACTTCTTTTGTCATATCACCTTATCATATAATTTAGTAATGTGGTTGTCTTATCTCCAGCCATATATATCACTATTGCAATTTATATTTATTACACTTTTTATACATACTTTGAAAAATTGTAAACCTGAAGTTGAATTGAGAGAATTAAATATATTACTCAATAACCACTAAAATTATTCCTGAAAAAAAACCAAATCTATTCCACAAACGTATATTCTAGAGCTGATATTTCACTGTGTTTTATGTATTTGTGTTAGAAATTATGAATCTCCAATATTAGGAATAATTTCTTTAAGCCTTCAATAGATGATAATAAATTATTTTGATTGATTATACTCAGATATTTCAGTGTGGTATTTTTTTTTTGTTGAATTAGATATTTAGACATTATATATTTGTTGGTTAATCTTCAGTACAATTTGGTAAATTTTCTAAAAAATAATTTTATCCTTTTTTTTAATTTCTTGAATACTCAAATTTATATCAATCTTTTATATTACAGGCGTCAACAATAGATGGAAGACGAAAAGGAGCATGTCTTTTTTGTCAAGAATACTTTATGGACCTTTACCTGCTAGCTGAACTCAAAACGATTAGTTTAAAGGTCAGATTATAAATATTTATTTCTATATTGATTTTTTCAATTTTCATGAGTGCATTGTAATAAATTCAAGTCTACTCGAACAAAAATTAAAAATTTCAATAGTTTTCTATTTACAACCACTAAACTTAGCAATTTAATATCAACCAAATATAAATTTCTATTCGTAGTTTTATTGATTAATGTCAACAAATTTCTGTGTTATTAAATATGACTTAACTTTGCAATAGGTTACCACAGTGGATATGCAGAAGCCTCCGCCAGACTTTCGCACAAACTTTGAAGCGACGCACCCTCCTATTCTCATTGACAATGGTCTCGCTGTTCTTGAAAATGAGAAAATTGAGAGACACATCATGAAATCAGTTCCGGGTGGTCACAATCTTTTCATTCAGGTACTTAAACATCCATATTTTCCCTCTTTGGTGCTTGCATTTTAATTGTATTTTTTGGTCAAATAGTTATGTATGTTCTCAGTAACTAGAAATAAAGTTTGTTTTAGAAGAAAGAATCAATAATATTTATTCCACCCTTTTACTAGTAAAAACCATCTAACAAAGTCATTTCATTTTAGCTATGTACATTTACAAATTTTATTTAAAATATCCTTTTATCCGAGAAAAACTAGATAGTGAAAGAAAAACTGAAGGATGAGTCAGCCCATAAAACATAAAGATTATTGTAGGTCTTAGTGAATCATTTGTTAATCTTATATTTTTAACAATCTGATAATAGAATATAAAAAGACACTTCATTATGAATCCTCCACAAATTAAAAGACATTGTATTATTTACAAAGATATTTTACTAACCATTCATTCAAACCCTGTTTATAAGGCGGGATACAGTAAAAAAAAGTCATACCATCAGAAATGCCTATGCTGTAGATCCAAATAAAAATATTCACAGTTTAAAATGTCATTAAAACCTATAATTTGATGTAAATACTTATTTGATTAATATAATCAAGGCTGGTGGTAATGTTCACTGATTAATAATTTATTTCTCCAGTATTTATATATTCGTTTTAATATTTTAGGATAAAGAAGTCGCCACACTAATCGAGAACCTCTATTCGAAACTGAAATTGGTATTAGTGAGGAAAGATGAACAAAAATCGGCGAATCTTCTATCGCATTTGACCAGGATAGACAACCTGCTGGCAAAGAGAGCCACGCGCTTTCTCACAGGTGACACCATGTGCTGCTTCGACTGCGAGCTTATGCCTCGGCTGCAGCACATTAGAGTCGCCGCCAAATATTTTGTGGATTTCGAAATACCAGTAAGTTATTTTACTCTCTACTACTGCCAACACTTTTTGGTTACCCTATTTTATAACTTGAGATATGGTGCGAGTATTATTGTAACCTTGAAATATGAACTTTTTAAATAATCAACATACCAGTGGCCTATTGGTAAATGCATGCACTTTGCTGCCGAAAGTAATAGGTGGAAGCCACACAGTTGCTTAAGGATTTTAAAATAAAATTTAAAGATGCAGGACTGGATGCCTAATGCGTTTCTGTCAAGATAACTTTTCATATTGTGAAGATCCATCTGCTCCACATTTGGAGCAGTAGGTTAAATTAAAACAAGGGACATTTTTATCAATATATTATCTATCACATTTCTTTTGTAATGGGTTATCATCAACAGTCTTCTGTTATGGTTATCAGCTATAAGATTTAAATATACAGTTTTAATAAACAAATTATACATATTTTCAATTTTAGTTATTGAACTGCTTATATTATTTTAGTCGACACTCACTGCGCTGTGGCGTTACATGCACCATATGTACCAGCTTGATGCATTTACCCAGTCGTGTCCCGCTGATCAGGATATAATCAATCACTATAAACTACAGCAGGTAGATCCTTAATATTTTTTTCATAATAAGAATGTAATTAAAATATAATTTAAAAATAAATAATATGTAGCCAAGTGCCGGAGGACTGAAAATTGTTGGAACTAAGCAGTTTTCTCTGTCTGCCAATATCAATTTCAGTGAAGTATCTTTATTGTATCATTGAATACTATATTTTTTTCTCTCGGATACTACAGGCATGAATTAGAATAATTTTATATAATTTGATTAAACCTTTGAGGAGTATGGACGTACATATACGCCCTTGTGCCTTGTCTCCTTTTTTTCGAAGCCATCCTTTTATTTCTTAAAAAAATGTTATTTCTTTCAATATAAATACTGGATAGATCTATCAATGATACGTGGAAGTCATTACAATCATATCATTTATTTTTAGGCTGGACCTATAATTATTATGATTTGTAAAGAAACAAAAGACTATTTGTATCGCTGTTCACAGAAACACATAAAATGTCACATTAATCAGTCCTATGGCTTCAAATTTTTTCTCAAGTGCTCCTTTAATTCCAGAATGGGAGCAGACACTTTTAGTAATGTTATACACATTCTTACCTTTTGGAATAACTTTTCAGAGTATTTAGTTCATTGTTCGGAAATAAAAGAGCATTGTTTACAAATCGGCACATTCAATTCGATTGATTTTATGACATTACTAGAATTAATGTTAAAAATATGTGTGCATAAAAAAATTAACTCACTTATAAAAGGGTTAATCTATTAATATTAATATTTTGCAGATGCTGAAAATGAAGAAACACGAAGAACTGGAGACACCTACCTTCACGACCTCAATTCCAATTAATATTGGACAAACTGACGACTAATGTCATAAATGTTTTTGAAACATTTATCTTATTGGTTGTTTGAATTTTCCATCTGATGATTACTTAAAGTTTTGCTATTAAGAGAGAACTGTAAATGATTACACTAATATATAATGCATATATGTTTATGTTATTAAATTTGAGACAACAGTTTTTTTTTTCATTTTATTTTTCTTGCAAGGTTCTGTTGTCAAATTTTTATCTGGTTCTTAAGACTTCACATAATTCAGAAGTCAGAAATAATCTATGCAATACTTCTTTAGTAGAGAAATAACATGCAAATTTATTAATATTATATGTAATTCCTTATAAAATAAATCTTCTCTATAGATAGCCATAGCATTCTGATAATATTGTGGTCAATAATTAAAAGGTCATACATTTGTAACATTATCTAATTGAAATTAATTTTCTCAGCTCCTTTATCATATATTTAAATTACTTAATTTTGTTTTTTTCCATAAAATATAGACTGTATGAACAATTATATTTTTTATAACATTTTTCATTATACAATATATATTATAGTTTATTTTATTTTTACCAAAATACATTTTGGTTATAAAAATGTCATTTTTCAATTAATTTTGTTAAAATAGTATTTAAAGAATGTGCTCTTAAAATTTAATGATCATAGATCAACAATGCTTTATACGTCCATTTATAGTATGATAAAATGAATAAAAATTTCATATTTTTGTACCTATTAACTGCAAAAGCAATTTTAGATAGGTGTGTATTTAATAAAAAAAAACAAAATGCTAAGTCATTGTATATTTCTTCCTGATGTATCAACATTTCGCATTTATTTTGACATTTTTCCATTAAAATAAAACACATTAATATATACATAGTAGGCAAAAAATACTTTATTTTAGTCAACATTATATCTGTAACAATTTCTCTAATTTCAACTTTTTTATATTTGCTGTTGTCAAATATTACAGTCATTGTTTTCTTTTTTTTTAATGAAATTATCATTCCATCAAAATAATATATAGCAGTAAAAAATATTTTTGCAGTTTAGTATAAAATCACAGTTACTACTATTACAGTTAGTAGTATTTCAAACTTAATTTTCTTATATTTTGGGGTAAAATTTTATTACAATAATTATTAAATACTGTGTGCCTTGTATGTGGTATAGTTATAAAATTCTTTTTTTAACAAGACTGTTCGAAGAGAAAAATCCTGGCTGATGTCATTCTAAAAAACGTACTGCTATGTTTATTTTTGTACATTTTAATTATAAATGTAGTTATAAAAATATCCCAGTTTCTTTATCCATTCACATTTAATTATTGAACAAACTGTACCAAGTATTTGAGGCATTTTATCACTTTTTATTGATAACCAAGTGTGTAACTAAATGATACTTTTCTTACCGACGAAAAAAATAATACATTAAAAATATTTAAAATAGTTTAAAGCAGTTCGATCATTGATGAGCAATTATAAGTTTCAAGTCAGATAAAGTTGTATGATTAGCTTGTAGGTATTATTTAATTTTATTAAAAAACACTTTCAATAAATAATTTGAAGTTTTTTTTACATTTTTTAGGGACCTCATTAAAATAATCATTTCCTTTCTTTCACTGTGCTATCTATTACCTAGTTGTCTAAAATCTCAGTCTTCACACCAATGACCTTCCAGCTACAATTTCAGTTACCTTTTTAGTCAGTCTCTATTATCAGATAGTAACAAAAATTGGGTGAAAAATCTTAAATGTACAAGATATGAGAATCTTAACATACAAATTTTAAATCAAGAAATGTTCAAAAGTTCTGAAAAATCTACATTCTCAACTTAACAATAATTATTGAATCCATTCCTGAAAAAATCATAGCATTCATAAAATTATACATGTACTAGAAATTCCGGTGTTGGAAGCCCATGAAAGGTTAGTATTGATGTTGTCACTGTACATATCACAGGTTGGTAGTGTTTTCGTTTGTTGTTCGAGAATAGTTTGCCAGACAAATACTCAACCCAATAGGCATCCAGTCCTGCATTTCTCAGATTTTCAAAATCCGATAGATAGGGGATCGAACCCGCATTCCCCGAATTGCTAGGCGGGCACGCTACCAACTACGCTACTGGGGAGACATAAGTATTTAAATTTCATTTGTATATATATTTTTTATTATACTAAATATTACTTTCTTTCTGAAAAATTTCAATTGCATTTTACATCGTAATCGCAATCGATAGATGTGGTTTGGACGTTTTTGCTTAACTACATCCAATTAATAAATACTTTTCAGAAAAATAGGGTTGAAAATTTTGTGATGTTTCTTACTTTAAGGGTGTTTGCTTCCTTTACACTGCGGCAGTTTTTAGCAAATTACTTGAAAAATAATTATATTACATAGTTCTGCAATGTTTACCCGGCACACGGTGATGTCATTCATTTCATTCTCAGACTTCAATGGTTTTTAAATATTTGATTTTCATATTTTTACTAACGAAACTAATACAGCTATTGTAAATGTATTTATTTCATTTGCACACTGAAATCAATTATTGAAGCTACAAAATAAGTATAGACGACAAACAATTTGATGTTAGATATTATATCGATCCGCTGAATTTTGAAAATTATGTGTAATTTATAATAGAAACAAATTAGTTATATACAATTTTAAACTATATCAGTACCATAAAAAACAGGACATACTATGGTTTAGTCATTTAGTAGGTCACTAAATTGAACTCCACAAAATCTCAGACTTCATACAAATTTTTTTTTTTTAAAACACTGCTTAATCATGTATTGCCAACTCTTCGAACTTCGAACACTGCCATTTTAAATGGCGTGATATTTTAACCATGGGATTAAATATGTAATTAAAATTTACAATCGGACAACTGCTCAGTAACAACAATAATATATTTCCTTATATGATTGGAATATGTTTACATACTAGCTGACATCATGCACATAATTACACTATCCCCTGATAGATACATAAAGCAATTAATAAGATAGCATTAATTAGGAAGCTATTTATTATATAAAATAAAAACAATGAGTACATTTATCATATTATCTATTGTGATAAATGATTAAAATAACAAAAAATAAAATAACATTTTTTTACTAAAGAGGTAAGATTATAAATTCAGCAATAAAAAAAAAACAGTATACAATTAATATCTACTATGATAACATTGACAACCATTTTATGTTTAATCTACCACAGCCTTTAGTTCATATGGTAACTTGTCTAAATAAATTCAAACTTAATTAACTTTAGTAGTTCATTGAATTCATAAAATATTGTATTAGGTTGTTTAAATTCCTATTCAGTGTAAACTGCACAGAGATAAATAAAAAATATTTCAATTTAGATTTTAGCATACATGGAATTCGTCAATATAATAAAAAAAATATATCTCAACACAAAACAGATAAAGCTCTGTAGATGTAAATTTGAAATTCTTCCTTTTTGTCAATATTTCCACACTGTTACCTAAGCTGTCTCACAGTAACTATGGCAACATGGACGTCTTTAAAAATAATATAACACCAGATAATATTATAATGATACACTACAATTAATTTGTAAGAGTTAATAATGACTCCAAAAATTTTTGTATTGCATTGACCATTTGTTGGCAACTTTTTATTGTGGTAATGTTCTTTTTGCCTTAAAAATATTCCACTACATACACTAGTAATATATTACTATTAATAATTAGATTGACTGTAGTAAGAAAAAAGGACATAGTCCACATAGAAATTACAGTTTAAAAAATCATATATTTTATGAGTTTGGGCTAAAGTCAAAATATTAAATAGACAGCCTTCAAGAGGAAGGAGATTAAAACTGGTGTTTATTTACACAATCTGATAATAATTTAATAAGTTATTTAAGAAAAACCAATAAAATTGAGATGTCAGGTTCTTTTTCCTGGTCACAAATTTCACAGGTCTTCCTCTTTTCAAACTTAAAAACTAAATTTGAATACTAAATCAGCGTTCGCAGCTCATACCCTTTAGATAAAATGTATTAAGTATTGCATATTCTGACTATCAGAAAAAGCTATTTTGATAAAACCGAGGATTACATTCTTTTCCTTCCCAAATTCGATATTGAAATAATATTTTTCTAAATAACAAATGACATAACTACAGCATAAACTATTACCACAAACCAGTAAATCACAATAATGTTGTCATCTTTTATATTCGTCACTCATATACAAGATTATTCAAAATGGAAATGTCTGAGACTTGCTGCTCTTTCACTGATTGGATATTTTTCAGGTACCTGAAATGACAAGTAGCATTATGATTTTTTTTGAAATGAATAAAAACGACTCAATTTACGCAAAAATGTAAATACTTTTCAAAGTTTCTTTTTTATATGGTATAGTGGATCTGAGAAGATAATTCTAAATTAATATGCAACAATATTTTAAAATTGCTTCAATAAATGCCATTACAGAATAGATATACAAAGATAATTTTTAACATCTCTCCAGAGTAGCTAGTTTTAACACCATTGAAAAGTACACTACTATGATGGAAAATACACTCAATTCTCTTTTTACGTGGGGAATACATTCCGAAGAATACTCGGCGAAAAAAATAAAATAAATAAGTTGGTTCCTCAGTCCCAAACCAGGCACTATGATTTTGTTTTTTTCAGTTATTTATATGATTCTTCATTATAGCACTTTAGAGCCAAAATCATTTTTGAATCATGTCGGAATCGCAGAGTTCGTTCAACATTGTCATCATTAGTAAAAAAATGTTTCCATATTTATTGGCTAGTTGGAGGCCTTCTAGAATTGTACTCCCTGATAGTGGAGAAGCTACCAAATCATTTACATTCATTGAAATACTCTCTAGAATTTATTCCTCACTAAGCTTCGTTGACTGTTGATTCTGCAATATCAGTCATTTTCAATTCGTCAAAGCCCTCTCTACCATTTTATGTAACGTTGTCATGTTATCAGAATATATTTGGTTTATATTTATATTAAATAGAAGATTTTTAGGCCCTAAACATTCTAGTGCCAAAGTGATCTCCAGTATGCATTTATAGTGGAAGGCTCTGGGTAATGCTAGGACAACAAATTTAACACCATTCACTATAGTCATTTTTCCCATGCTTGAATGATTGAAAGCCTACCATATTTTTCCAAATCATCTACAGTACAATCCAATGTTCGTTGGATATAATATAATTTGAATGTTTAAACTATACCTTGATCAAACGAGATTTTTACATTATTAAACTGTATAAAGTACAAAAAGTCTAAAAAATAATCTGTTCTTTTTGCATTCTTTGTGTTATTTAGAAACCATGCAAAAAGAGAATTAAGTGTGATACAAAAGTTGATGCATAGACCAAAAGTTAATTGATTAAAATAATAATGAAATATACTACATAAAACATACTCACGGTGTAGGTACATACTTATGTAGTATTAGTATACAAGGAATTGTACAAAATTACTGCAGTTAGGTGTCATCTTTATTATGCTAGACTTTTGATTTAGTTCCATCTATTTTTTTTGGTATACCTATACATCTATCATACATGGTATACGCTTCTGGTGGTAAAAGACTTGAGAGCAAAAAATGTGTGATAATTGCTGTAAGTCCCCATATTTTATGATTCCCTCCCATGTATACAGGTAGAATAAAACCACTTTTAAAAGAGTTGAATCCAAAATATTGCGGATCAGATAATATGTCAATAGGGACAGTGAATGCTTCTTCCACCTCTGATGGATTTGTTTTAAGTTTTATTTTATTGTAATCTTTTATGAAACCTACAACAGGTGTCACTGACAACTCATAATTTCTGCTCGGTAAAGATACAATTTCACACCATACATCCACCATTTCTCTGGGTATTCCAAGTTCCTCCTCCGTTTCCCTTAAGGCAGTTTCAGTCAAACTTGCATCAGTGACATCAAATTTACCACCAGGAAATGATACATCGCCTTTATGGCTCGACAGATTCATAGACCTTAGCGTGTAAAGCAATGATAATTTGCCGTTGTCAACACATAGTGGAACAAGGACGGCAGCTTTCTTCTCGGCAGCTGTTACTCCTAAATCAATAGCAGGCATACTTTGTAGCTTTAAGATACATCTATCTCGTGCCACAGCCGATGTGACGTTTTCAACAGAAAAGCAACTCATTGTTTTTACAAATACACTTCTACACAAATGATTGGATAATGAATACTTAAACATATTATTTTAGAAACTTTTTCTGGATTACTGTCTTTTCAATGTTTAGTATTGTGAACTTGTATTTAACATTTATATATTAGAAATGATATTTTCCCAAAAAAAAACCAATATCAATAAAACAAGAAGAATAATGGCACACGCTGTATTCGCTGTATTTGAATTAATTACACTATAACTTTTTTCATAATTATATCTTACTGTAACAGCGTGAGACGCTTGTTCTTTGAATTATATTAGATAACCAAATTTGACAACTTGCGCCACACTAAACCTTGACTGTCCCACCATACACTTTTCAATTCGTGGTGCTGTCACTAATGTCAGTTTCACTTTGACAGCTGATTGATACAAAATACAGAAACTAGATGGCAATATTATATTTTCATTTTTAAAAATCTATTCAATAATGTCTAGAGATGGCAATGACACCCGTTGTGTATTATTCGGAGTGAATATATCAACCTCAAAAATATTTTATTACACCTATAATTAAATATCTTTAAAGTCACCCATACAATTTCATAATCCGTTGCTTATCTTACTATAAATTGTTTATACTGTCATATCTTAAATAAATAAATATTTTTGCGATAATTAAAAACTTTTCAAATTGTATAAACTTCCAGATGGTTCTTCGTCTAGAAACCGAATTTCGTATTTTTGTATTTACAGTATCTAATTGTACATCATTTGTTTTCAAACACTAAATATTCATGTGTATTCGTTTACCGATACCACATAGTTTTCAGTATGACATTATTTTTCATCAAACACTAGTATGGACACTATTTAAGGTTAACAGCAAATTTGACATATTATTTTTAAATAATCTATTTCATATTTTCACCTGCCTTAATAAATTATGTATCAAAATAATGTGTCAATATTTCAGTATATTAAACGCTTCCCATATTTCATAAGGAGCAATGGACATACATAATTAATTACACAAAATAATTATCATTTATATTTTGAGTCATTGGTTATACCCATAATCAAATAATCCATCTGTATATTAAGTGCCACGTATGCTGGTAGATATGGCACTTGAAATGATTAGATAATATTGATGAATTTGACATTGTCTAGAATATGTTTATCCTACTTTACAAAATAATATCTAACAGTAAACGCTTTGCTAACACCTGTACAACAATCAACAATTATTGTTAAAAATCTTTTTGACAATCAACCAACATGACTTCTAAAATCAGTAAGTGAATTCAAAAACTATTTGTTTATTTTATTACAGTTTTTAGGCAAAAAAAATTTTGTTTGCAATACTGATAATGCTTAATGTTTTAAATCGTTAAAATTATAAAAAAATATTTTCTTTTCAAATGTGTATAAATCAATTTTGTGAAGCTGTGTACACTGTCTGAAGTAATATATCATATTATAATTTTATTTTAATTAATTAATAACATTATAATAATTAATAACATTATTTTTTAATTGAGTTGAATGTAGTAGAAAAAATATGTTTCAGTAGCTTATTACTTTGTCACTATTTCGTTATCTGAATTGAAATTATTAAATTTTTATTTGACATATTTTGGGTATTTAGTATAAAAGAATATTGTCACAAAACAAGCTTTTTCAAAACAGCTTTCGATATTTACAATGTATACAACTTAACACACATTCTATGAAAATGATCTAAGCTGCAAATACCGAATTGGTAGAGAAATTTTGCTTTTAAGTTTTAAAAGGATGCCTTGTCAAATTCGCAACCAAGAAAAGGGAATTCCATCACATCAATTTTATTAATTTCTCTTAAATAACTTATTATATTAATATTATATTTCGTAAATAAAATATCAGTTTAAGTCTTCGTCCACTTTAAGGTTGTGTCTAATCAATATTTGACTATGGCCCCCCAAAATCATTAAATATACGGTTTTTGTGCCCCCTATAAAATTTGTCCTGTCTAGATTACGTCCTTTTTTCCTTTCAAGAGCCGATATGTATATTAATATTTATTTACTTCAGACAATGATATGGATTATGAGGTATATACCTAGATATAATTTAGGTGCTTAGTCAAATTTTGTGTTTATTATTATATTTTGAAATTTTATCTGAATTATTTAAATTAAACATGAAAAAACAATATTACCAATGTCAACAAGAATTTTCGTTATTTCATGCTTATCCAGCAGTAATACCACAAACGTAAGCTACCTTCAATCAACATATTTTTTTGGCATATAAAGTGATATAAAATAATATTCATGTTTTTTCAGTCCTGGTACCATTCATTCTATGTCTGATGTCACAAATAATGCTCTCGCAAGCATTGGAAAATGACCCAGCTTGCGTCTGTCCCAGGAATTATATGCCAATTTGTGCAACAGACGGAGTGACATATGATAACATGTGCACATTTAAATGTTACAGAGACTTCCTAAGTGTAAAAAAGAATATCGCCATCGAAATAAGCAAAAACGCTCCATGTTCAGGAGTTTATGAATGATAACTAGGGACTGCAATCCCGATTATATTTTAAGATCCCTGGATTTCGGGATTGAAGATGTGAATATGTTTTTATCAAATCACAGGTGTAAATATGATAACAATAATTGAAAATATATAAATACATACCTACCGTACTATGTTTTATTTATTAGAAATAATCGAATTGAATAAATGTAATATATTTGATTAAACTTATTATACGTTAGAATACATAATTACATAAACATAAATTTGCTGAAACTGTTAAAAACTCACACAAAACAGAACTTTAATTCACTAAAAATTTTAAAAATTATGGTCCCTTTTAAGAAATATTTATCAGGGTATTCTTTTAAACGCTATTCCATTATAATAGTTTAACGAATTACATACCAAGAGTCAATACTTTCAATAACAATACGCGAAAATGCTTTCGATTCGAAGTTAGTGATACATGTAGTTTCGTATACTGACTTGCATCAGCTCACGAACAAGACTAGACATAAATAGAGCTCGGCAAGCGACGACATAAACAAGCCTAAACTTACAAAAATTCATCGTTCAACTTATTCACGTTCAGTAGATACCAAATATAGGCATTTTTTTTACGAAATAACGTACTTATAGTTAAAAAAATTAATCCCGGGATTCTATATTTAAAATCTCGGGATTTTCGAGACCAAAAAGCGACTGGGATCCCGGATCCAGGGATTGCAATCTCTAATACAGACGCCATATCTGCAATAGCGAAAGAAATTAAGCTGAGTAGCTTAAAAAAAAGTGTTATGACAAAAGCAGAAATCTGGAATAATATTGCAAAAGAAATGAACTTTACAAATACATACCTTTACCTTTATAGTAGTACTATTTGAAATCATATTTTTTTATAAATCTTTTTTTTATGAATTCACATGTTTATAGAAATAATTCAGAATACATCTCTATATTTTATGGACATTTCTTGAATTACAAAGTACCTACTATATTCTTAAGCTAGAACATTTTTTATATCTAGAGATTAACGCTTCCCAGATATTTTTTGTCTCCTGGAATTATGTTCATAGAAATATTAAGAGAATAAAAATAATAAAAAAGGAAAAATTACTTACACATAACGAGCAAAAAGAAAAATGAGATATTCTAAACGATATTTAATATTACATTGAGAAATTCAAAGCTATATTTAAAAAAATATCAATTCAATTTTTTCCAATAACAATATCAACAACAATATGATATAACATTGCTTGCTATCAGATTAATCTCACTGTATACTATAACATGGAGCATACTGGTATTGTAAATACTATACAAATTTTGATTATTAGATAGTTGCTCAATTCCTGTGACCTCTTAGATCCATTCTGGAATCGCAAGACTCTTGACTTCATGAGCCTACAGATCAAAAATGGATATATTGATTATTCAGTGGTAATTTCCATAGCTATATTGTTGAATTTATAATGTGTATAGCATAAACAACGTCGATTCGAAGAATTAATCATTAAATAACGTATTTTTTATGAATATTAATAAATGCTAACCTACGTTTTTATCAAATGTCATTTGCAATTATGGTTTTGTTGCTATAAGCTTAAAAATTATAGTGCAGGTAATTATCAAATATGTGTTTCGTTTACATGGGTTTGTATCTAGGTCATGGGCTAAGTATGCTGATATTATGAGCCATTACTTGTAATTTATAATACACATCAACCCATTGCTGTAGTTAATGTACAGATCTTTTGAAAAAAGAGACTTAAAAAAATGATATCCTATATATATTTTTATACCACGTTCTCTCCCAAAGTTATGGATTCACACAGTGTGAAGAAATCCAATCCCAAAGTGGAGCATATGGATATCTGCAATGTGAAGACGTCTTGACAGATTTTTCACAGGAATCGTTTGTCAGACAATTGCTCAACCCAGTGGGTACCCAGTCTTACATTTTCAGTTTTTATAAAATTCCAAATATATTGTTTATATGACCGATACTATCATGAAAGTTTCATAATTTTCCTAAAAGACGTGTTTCATACCAATTTTAAATCGAGAAATCTAATTTAATAATAAAATGTGTATGTGTGTACATACCTACTTTATAAGTTTAATTCTATTTATTGAATGTATACAATTTTTCTTGCTCGATTGCTTTTACATTAAATAGAATAAAACAGCCCAGCCATGTATCGTCAGGTTGGCCGAGTGGTCTAAGGCGCCAGATTTAAGCTCTGGTTCCCGAAGGGGAGCGTGGGTTCGAACCCCACACCTGACAAGAGTTTTTTTTCTTTTTTGTATCGTATATATTTCAAAAATAATTATTATGACCTTCGGCTAAACTATGCTTTTACGATTCGTATACTTAAGAAATAATGTTTCTTCATTTCACTGACGATATAATTGTGTCTAAATATTTCTACCCGTAATTATTGATTTATCATACATACTACATGTAGGTATACACTAGCAATATATATTTGGTTTGTCTCAGTTATCTCTATGCCAAATTACTCGTCTCATTGTTTTACAAGTTTTTTTTTAAGCGGTATTTTAATTAAATGAAAAGGCTAGAGGCATTCAATATTAATAATTTCGATAATAAATATACTTTTTGGGATATTAAAAATATATGTGTATTACATAAATATAATATGTGTTTGAGTTGATATATGTACCCATTCCGTTATCGTTGACCGCTCAAAAAAATGAAAGACATTAAAAAAAGCATTTGTTCATCATGTAAGAGTGGCAAATATAGTAAACGACATTTTTTAAAGTGGGAAACGAGATCAAAAGTGTTTTTAGTTTTCAAATGACGTGGAATACTTTTGATTATAATAATACTATAACGCACATAATTACAATATGTACTCAGATCAAGCTTATTTTTATATAATTTTATTCGGAAATAAACCATAGACATTTACTTATAATAAAAGTTGCAGTGTGTACATCCAGATGGAGATGTCATATTGTTCGTTATGAGTAATTCCCAATCCTCCATAGGCTTTATGAAGTAACACCAGCTGGTACTCGCCCTCTCCAGTTAAGAATTTCAATAAATTGCTTAGCTTTTTGTTAAATTTTAATATATTTTTTATTATAATCAATTGATTATTATCATGTTAACATTTTTAATTTAAACTAAAATAATACACCAAACTCTTTTTACACGGTGGGTACGTTTGACACAAAACCATGTAAAAAAAGTATAATAAAATAAAAAATAATGGTTAATAGGTCTCCTTATATAAAAATCAATGCATCTAAGCAAGAACTTTGTGGGATGTAACACCATGTTATTTTGAAACTGTGTAAAAAGAGAGTTCGGTGTACATAACTATATAGCTGAACCTTCTCTTAGAACCATTCATATTGTACTAATTCAACCTACTAGATTCACTGATAAAAGGTTGTGCTATAAAAAGTGAACAGCCACATGATTTCAGGATAAGATACAACAGACAATAAAGTAGATAATGGACAGTCAGAATATATTTAGAATAATGCAACAACCTATCAACGAATAGAAACGGTCGGTGGCGCTACATTTAATTATACCTGATAAAAATCACAAATGAACCACATAAATTTATCAAAAATATTTTAAAGTAGCCTTCACTTTCATCGTGCAGATTTATTGAGGGGGGTATTTCTAACGTGACTTATTCCACTAATATTCAATTCTCCAATTCCACTATCATTGAAATAAAAATCTACTTATACTATAATTACATAAATTAAGTATAAAATGTCTTAACATTATTTTCTGTGTTAGTGTGAGCACTTCAATGTGTGCGCAGATGTCATATGAGCATTTGTCATGTTCGCAGTTGTTTATGTGTGCACTTGTCATGTGAGCACTTGTAATTCTTTGTAAAACTTTTACTTAGTTATATACTAGTTGCATTTTATTTACTTTTGATATTGTATCGACTAGTCGATACCGTTTTTTGGTATTCTCTAAATTCAACATCAGCCAAACTTGTCCACCGCCACCACGCTTCATAATGAATTGGCCACAGCTAAAAAAGTACGTAGGTACATCGCTGTTTTATCGATACTACTGCCCTCTTTACCATGTTTTAATCTCTCCATTCCACTGTGAATGTAAAATAGAGCGTGTAGAATAGGTAGTCATATACATAGTTACTTATTGCATTCGAGCAGAGCAGCTGATTCAATCGCTCGGTGGCCTTGCCCCCATTGTGTATTTTTTGAAATGTATAAAGTACGAAAACTTCTTGCCTATGTGCCACAATTTATCACGTGATTTCTTAAATATGACCAACTATTTCCCGCTTATTACATTTACGTACGTCGCTTCATTTTGAGAGCTATTCGTCAGAAAATAATTATGTCAATTGTATACAAAAGATATCGCTAAAGTTTCGTTTACCTTTCTTATTAGATATTTCAGAAAAATATTGATAATAACTCTTTATCTCTTCATATTTTCTTGTAAACCAGGACTGGCCAACCCGTGGCTCGCGGACCGCAGGCGGCAAGTGGTGTCCTCTTGTGAAGCTTGCAATCATAATTTCTAAAACTATATCCATGATATAAAATTTAAATTTGAATAATCGTTGTGAATAAACCAAGCCATTGTGTCTTTATTGCCATACAAATACATTTTCTTGTTGGTTCAATTCATGTATTTTCATATCAACAATAGTTGTAGTATTATTTTTTTTCAGAATTACACTTTTTTGTGTGCTTACATCCAAATCATTCACTTACAAAAATATAATAAAGGCTAGATTTCACTGTAAGCTGAAACCAGATAATTTTATTTATGTGCGGCTCCTAGAAAATTTTAGGGCGTCAGTGCGACCTGTGGGACAATTTGGGTTGGTTAGACCTGTTGTTTTCATTAATTATACAAAATGAATGCAAAAATCCACATAATGTGATTCAATAGTAACAACACTCTTAATACACTATCTATTATCTTATGATAACTAGGTTACTAACCGCTAATCTGATGAGAAAATCACTCATATCAAAAATGTTGATCAATCGATTGTGTAGCTGCGATTAATTTAGTTTTTTTTACATAAATACAAAATGACAAAAATGAAATCCTCTGCCGCCACTCATCACCATGAGAATCAAACACGTGATGTCGAATTTTACTGCAAATACCACGGCAATATAAAGTATCAACCTGGTTTGCCTTTTTTTAGGTCAACTGAAATTCAACGTCTTAGAAGGCCGTTAAATACCACCCTTAGATCATTTACTCAATTTACAATTTCGGTCAAGCTGGTAAAACACAGAGGACGCGAAAAGGTTCGCTAGCAGCATGGATTAATCCACGCGGTCCACCTAGATCAGGGGTTCCCAACCTTTTTGTACTCTAGAGCACATTCTAAAATATCGG
>JAGVSQ010002999.1:0-22890 GCA_022683975.1 Rhyacophila evoluta | reverse complement strand
GTCAGACAATTACTCAACCTAATAGGCAACCAGTCCTGCATTTTTTGGATTTTTACACAGTTTTATTGCAAAACACGTTGAAGCAATATTTTCACTGAAAATTGTGATTTCTAAAGAAGTGAAATTTGGGAATATTTAATTTAAACATAATTTCATTGGCTGTGTTGCCGTCGACAATGACAGATATTTGGCGAACTTTGCACGTAACAACAAAATTTTATTTCAAAATTATACGCTATAAACTTTGAATTAATATATGTAATTACGTACTACAAATGTGATTCTGACATCACAATAATAATATTATACCTGTAGGTATCAACAAAATCTGTAAACGACGCTGCAATCCAAGTCTGGCTATGATGGCCGATTACGCTGGTTTTGCTTTAAATCTCTGCCACCTTCTTCTCGTAGAATTATCAACACGCGTATGCCGCGAACTTCAGAATGTCAATCATTTTATCTCGGGGTGTTGACATACATGTCAACTGAACGGAAAAAATCTGAATTCCGACTGGCCACTGCGACCTGGTTTCTAGGAGGTATGGTTTCAAAATGCGGCATCTTACGGTAAACTAGAAGGTTTTTTCGCTTTCGTTGACGCCCCACTATAAAAGAATTAATACAAATAAATCATGTACACTAAGGTTCACTCTCGGTCTATGTTTCCTCTATGACGAAAGGGCCTCTGCGCGACAAAGGCCAAACATAAAGTTGACATCATTGCACGCCAGTTTATTGGAGAGGAAGGTGTTTTATAAAAACAAAAACGTATTTCAAAACCATTTTCTTTTCTTAAGTAATATTGTGTGTCATTTTACGCACTTTCGACAAATATCATCGAGCACTATTTTCAAAATTAATAATTGTCTATATTATTCTACATTCATTAAATCAGGATTATTATAAACACTTGCTAACGGTTATATTTAAAATATTGTCGTCGTTGAGGAAATAATTAGTAACTCGCGAAAATACTTCGAGATAATCGCCTTTATAAGTTATTTTTTGTATTGAAAATCAAATAATTTAATGACTTTTGCATTTTCTCCGTTGTTATTTATTAGCCACATATTGCAGTAAATGACAATTAAAATTATCCATATTCGACATATTAGTTATTTTTAACAAAATGGTTGATTTTGGAGAAAAAAAATACTCAGTAAAGACGATATGTACATCGATTAAAATTAGATCCTGCGATCAGGGTGCGGGACTTTAAAACTGCCGCGCACACAATCAACATAGAGGAAATATCGCTTTCTGGTTTGCTTCTGTAAATATGTTTTACGTTCGTTACGCCGTATACGCATTACGGATATAGAATTGGTTTTTAGATAAACAGAGCTAGGATCAAAGAAACAATTTATTCTATAGTAAATATATTATAGTAGATAGTTCTATAGTAGATATTCTGATGTCATTATATATTTTAGTTTTTACAACATGATTTGAAATTATGTGTCAGTTAAAAATCGAATAGGTTCTTATAATATGTATCTATTCATGCATATTGATCTAATTTAAAAACTGTTTATCCAATACACCTTTATCTATGTTTAAATGTTTATGCCTAATAAGCTCATCAGTTAACTGTTAATCAAGTAAATGATTAAATTTCTCGAGAACCTGTTTCATGGGCGTTTTTCGCGCTGGGCGCTAAGCAAATACTGGTTTTTTTTATGTATTACCTTTGATGTAGGTGTTAGTTAAAGTAGGATGAAATATGTACCGCACTTAGGATGAAAAAACATACAGAATTATTATAGTTAGACATACAAATCAAATTTATCATAATACGTTTAGTATAAACATTTGTAATTAAAAAATATGCTACTTATATATACGAGTATGTATATATAACACAACATTTTTTTGTATATTTTATGTATTGGTATATTTATGGAAACATTTCCCTCTACGACAAATTGCGGCAGACGATTAGAAGGTTGGTTGGCTCATAGAGAATAACTTAAGCGGGGAACCAGCATTTATTTTATTTTATATAATAGTTAAACACTTATTGAAAATTTAGAAATATAATTTGGTCATATTGGCTTACGCTTTGTGATCGAATGAATAGCAAAAAGGATAGTGCCAGTTGCACACAAATGGGTTTTAGGTATATACGCCTTTAGATGTAGCAAGATGTACTCTGGTGATACAGGCCATTCTACCTTTTAAATATTAATAATTATAATATAACTAGTGTAACAATTTGTTTTTAAATTTCTAAAGATTTAATAAAACTGTCTTACGTGTGCAGTATTTTAACAAAATTATATTATATGGTATAATAAATACTGCATTATAAAAATATCGTAGCTTTTAACAGCGGAACAAGAAAATGACTTAATTAGACCATTGCACCAAAAATTTGGAAGTCATTGTAAATATTCTATTTTTTAGCAGGAAAAATAAGACAAATTCAAAATTAATATTTTCACAAAAAGGTACGTATTTTATAAACCAATGAATTGAATGATTGTATCCAGTTAAACTTGATATCACAAAAAATGGACATAACTGAATTTGATTCTATGCAAACATTTGTTATTGATTAATTTGTGACATTTTTATAACTGATAAGAAAATATAGTAGCGTTTGAATGTGTTTCTGAAGAAAAACAAAAACATGTTCTAAGATTAAATAATTCAATTATAAATAAAATGAAAAAAAATGTCGCCACACAACCTCCTAAAATAATTAAAGCGTGCACGTTTATCATTTGCAACACCTGTGTGAGCTTAAAAATGGTTTCAAACTGTATTTTTGTTATCGTATGAGGTCGTGAAAAAAATATGATTGACAGATTAACTTTTTGCAATATTTCGGCCATCTTATCAGAAACTGGCACAGCCAAAATAGTGACAGGTTATAAAAAGTGGATATTACACGGTATTTTTGACAAAAAGCAGCCAGCCAAACAAGGGTGCAGTCTACTGCACCATCGTGCCTATCAATTTAGAGCTAAGCTTAAACACAAGGCCAAACTGGATTAATACGATACAATTTTTGACTTACAATAATTGTAGGTATTTTACTAGTTAAAGAAAGAATATTTTTCTTAAATAGTGTTGTATTATTATAAAAAGTATGGACTACTAATACGTAGTCCAATTGAGAATTCTGCCACGCTGGCTAATATCGGTCGGTCTCTTCCTGAAAACTGAAAAATCAAAAACATTAGGTTTTTTTTTTTAGTTTCAAACTGCGAAACTAACTAACAGCTTATAGTCGTGCCAGTGCAGAGAGTAGTGGTTATATTTTTTTTAAATTGCCTTGATTATTGATATGTTCGACCTAAGTGAGAGTTAAATGGACATTGTTTAATCCATAGTTGATATACTTCATCTTTTTTTTAATCTCTCTTTATTTGTATGTATCTTTACTTTGACTTCTATATAATTTAAAAATAAACATGTTTTTTTAAATAATTCAAGCGTTGTTGTAATTAACATATATAGAATGACGTGAAAGCTTTAAACCAATAATTTATGTGTTCAACATGGTGTAGTGAAAAATAAATAAATCGTTTTATATAATATTACATTCCTGTTAGACATATTACATGCAAGTACAATACTTACTTCCAGCAAGCCTAATTTCAATTTTCAATAATAGATATAAAGTTTTCCGTTCGAATTAAACAATTTTCAATGTCTGTTTCGATTAATTTTTTTGTAAGTATTACTAAACGTAAGATTTCAATTTAGTTGGTAATTTTACTAAATAATATTGATAAATTATACTCATACGCCTCCTAAATTGTGGTTGAAATTCCAACTGAAATAACTGACGAGAAATGTTTTGATAAAAATGAGCCGTGATCGTTGAAATTATATTTAACTTTGAATTAAATACTATACAAAACAATTATGCCTAGTTACAATAGTTTATTTGCTATGCACATTTAATGTTATATATTAGCATTAACTAAAAAAATGATTTTCGCTAAATCTAACCTTGCTTAATTAAAACAAGAAAAACCGTATAATTAAAACAACTTAACTGACGATCTCAGCCACGTATTTTTTTATAACTAAATTCTATTATTACCGTGAACTATTGTATCAATCTTAAGAATGACAGTATATTATGCACTCTTTATGTAGGAGATTTTCAGTCTAAAAAACGTCTGTAAATCCTTTCCGATTCTAGAAAATTATGCACCTATCGGCAGATCGAAACCTCGGAAGTCCAACTTTACTGGCTACTTTTGCAAAATATCTACACGTGTCGGTGCAATAAATACACGTGTCCTTCATACCGACTCATATGATTGAAATAAGACGTACGACATTTACTTTGAATACACATAACTACAGTTTTCCAATTGAATCATATATTTTTCCTCCTGTGTCCTCTCTATAAAATATTATATTTTTACTAAAGAACATCATCATTCATTTAAAATGATAGTTTCTCATCACATTAATTTAAAATAAATAACACCCTAAAACTTAAGGGTACTCACAATTTTTGTTATCATTTAACTGTATCAGTGGACGCAGCGTTATTATTGACTATATTAACTTTACATAGAAATATAACAGCTGTTATGAAAAATATGAAGTCAAAACAACTGCAAAATATAGCTTTTGTAAACTGAGTTTTAAATTATAAATCCTAAACACACAAAATAATTAAAAACCACCATAAATGTGCAAATATTTGTTCGTGTAGCTAGACAGCCAAGCACGATTTTGTTTTTAATTAAGTTTTAATTTGAAATCAATCATAAATCACCCTCAAAATGTTACTAATTGATTAAAGGTGTAGAACGGCGTATTATTTTGACATAATAATTGCAATGGTACATATGAATTGGTTTTTAGAATGACACGAAGAAAAAATATCCTTTCACATTCAAAGTACGACGATAATTAAATTATTTAATAATTATTGCGATTTCCGGGGCCGGACTCGAACACTGGACGGGTGTTGAGTTACTTAACACTGGTCCAGAACAAAAAATATTCTTTGGCAACACTAAAAAACTTGCACTATATGTATGTCGATGATGCATATAGATAACATTAAACGGTGCCAAGTATATTAGGTTAGTTTCTGATGAGATTATTTATTTTAATCATTATATTAATTACAGTCTTCGTCATCGGGGCTTAAGATCAAAATAAGTATCTATATACTAATCGGGTCGCTTCTCTTTAATAATGACCATTTATACTTGCAACGGAACCGGTATTATAATATAGACATTAATTTTAATTTTTATTGATTGCATAAAAACCGATTTTTAAATGTTGCAATTCCTCGGTACCAATAGTGGATCAAGAAGTGCATTAAGTTAGTGTCATTTATATCATAACACAGAAAATACATATGTGTCTCTATCTGTTAAAGCAAAAATAAGTCAATACTTGTGTTTGTATACAAAATTTTTGTCTTTTGTTTATCATCAGTGATGATGTTTGAAGTTAAAATATAAAACAATTGATCTAGAAATGACAGCCAGAATGACATGTGACAATTTCTCGTCGCCATTGTTCCCCGTTTGGAAAAAGTAGCGACGAGAAATCTTCACGTGTCATTTTATCTTCATTTTCTGGGTCAACTGTTTTACTTTCGACTTTTAAAATCATCACCGACAATCAATAATAGACTGAAATATTTTATACAGTCAAGTGTTGAAACAAATTTTCAATAACATGATGAATGAAATTAAATTGAAATAAAAATAATCCCAAACAAATCCGGGTAATGAAGCTAGTTATTTATAAATACAATCCGTTTACAATATAATCACATCCATTTGTAATGATAATATGAAAACTCTATTCAGAATTAAGTTTTAATATTTTGAAAACGCGGAAATTTTAATGAATGGTGGTTGTTAGACTACGGGATGAGCCCGTACAGTAGAGTCCTGCATCTGTAATTTAAAAAATCTATATATAACTGCCAGACATAAGCCCTCAACTTTCGGCACTGAAACAACACACATTTACCATGTAAAAATAATACTACTAAAAAGAAATTGGAACAATCAAACACTTTTAATTTCGAAATCGACTTGATTTTGAAAATTCTAAATACACGTGTTTTACAATTAATACCATCTCATATCTTCCTATGTTTTCTGGGTCCATAATATATTCCCACCGATTCCATTTATACGTGAAGTTTATTTTTGGTTGAGATTTTATTCTTTGAAACAAAAATTCGCATAATCATACTATAAATAAAAGTTTTTGTAGCGGGAAATCGATTGTTTTATTAATAAATTAATCTATAAATGGAAATACTGCCAATGCAAGTAGCGAATTAAAAATACACCAAATAAATCACTTTCAAATTAGATTTATATATAAATATTATTTCATACACATTATGTTTTTTTAATGTTAAAAAAATTTGCATAATAAAATGAGACTTTGACGAATCCGATCTTTGCCCATCAATATTTAATGATGAAAGAATTATTCATGAAATATTCAACTTTGAGTGCAATGTTCAAACATTGTCGAAACATTCTATACTGATCGTGTTTATCTCTTGCATAATTATAAACATATTATTTCGACATTATATATTTTTTTCTTGTCAATTATCAATTGACAAACAGATTATGCGCTATTAAATTTATTTTTAATCTTCGTGGAGGATTTTTCGTCTCCCGCATGCTCAAATCGATTTATAAAAAATATAACTGTTAAATGTTGATTTAAAATAATGAACTGGAAAGCAGAATAAAATATACGCGAATTAAATTCTAATTTGCACCCGTTAAGTGCATAAGATGTTCTATTTGCATTTGAAATTCATTAAGTTTTAATTTCATGTAATATTTCATTTTAGTTTAATAATGTATTCACAGCTTGACATAATTTTATAATTACTGTGCATATTTTTTGTGTCCACTCTACTACCAGAGCACATGCATATCCTCACAGTGATGACTGAGAGTTCCTTTATGTAAATATGAAAATATCATCATCAAAATTAAAGGGAAAACGTCATTAGATACAATTTAAATGTTAACCAATCAATTAAGTAAATAACAATTATTGATAATTAATGTTGCCATGAGTCCTGTTAACACATTTTACCCCGTGATGAAGGGTAAGTATCTCATTTTATTTCTCCAAATATATTGGTTACAAGGTATTCATAGCTTATATTTTCCTCATAAAAAACCCCACATAATTTCAATAAAGTAATTATAAAACAAAAACATCAATCAATATGAACAGAAATAATTATGTTGTATTACATCTAAGACAAGCATGTGCGTGTGTTTATTTAATAGCATTAGCATTACGTCTCAGAGGGAAAGATAAGGAGCAATCTGAGCGGATACGCGAAGTGATTAGTGTATGGAAGGTATCTGTCGCGAATTGACGGTTCTCTGTTTCCACTGTTTTATTTTTCATTTCTTGCACTTATTTTATATTATTTGATTTTTAATTCACAATAAAATGATTTTTATAGCTTGCAATAATCGATCCAGTAGGATTTGGTTTACATAATTTCGATTTGAATCATACATTTTTAGCTAGTCGCCTAGGATTCAGCACCGTAGATTTTGGTATGGTAAGGCGAGAGTTAACAACACATCGGAAATTTTCTACAATCATTTTTATATAATATTAAAACTGCGATCTCCACTATATTGACCAGACGTGGACACCTTTTCCCAATTTAAGGACCAAAACTATCAACAAATAAAATAAATAAAAACCATTTGCACTCGGAGCATTTTCCAAGCGATATCATATTTACATAAGGATAGAATTCTATTTTTTTATTGAAGAATTAATACTGAATAAATTAAAACAAATTGCTACTTCACATACAATTTATTTACAATATAATGCTTTGGAAAAAAGTTCTGCATAAATATTATTTTAATATGTAATGTATGTAGTAATGGTTTAGTTTGAAGATTGGCCTTGTACTTGAGCTACGAAACTATCAATATCGACGTTGGGATACTTAAGGATAATCGTATGGAATTTTCGATGTTTTGGTCCGTTATTATTGTCCAAATTTTTGATTTATTATAATATTTTATCCTCGAAAAAAGCTGTTCACTATATTTGTGTGCTGTCAAAAAGACAAATGATTTGTCTTAAAAACTTACTTTGGTGAAATGGATCAGGGCTAAAACAAAAAAAGTAAAGGGCTAGAAGTTCATATAGAGGTCTAGTTTATGATAGTTCCATAAGGCAGTGGCCTTTTTACTTGACATTGACAACCACCGTTTCTGAAATGTGCTCTTGTATCGAGCAGCTTGAAATAGGCAAACTAATGATTGAGTCATCTGGTCATGATAATCGCCGATTATTCAACCGTGTCCGCCCTAAATATTTAACGAATTGATCTTCAAGCTGTGGAGACTTTTGACAGATTATTTTTTCACGAGTATTGGTTTCAAAAATTTCACTCTATCCATCAGACAGACATCCAGTCTCGCATTTTAAGCTGTGTGTTTGCACCCGCAACCTGCGCCGATGAAACGCGTAATTTATCAATCGACCACCGAAACGGAATAACAGCGGAAATAGCCATCGACACAACTAATCAACACGCGGTGGTATCTTTATAATAATCTTTCAACGGTTTCAAAATACAAATATGAAACTTCCACACAGCAGAATAATCGATTCTAGTAAAAAAAATATATCTTTAGTAAATAAGCATATTGATCTCCACAATAGGTAGAAATATCTCCCGAAAATTGGTTATCGGCCAACCACCCAATCCATTGGATATACAGTCTTGCATTTTGTCTTATTTTAAAATCGTATATAGGATTTCAACCCATAATCTCCGGCATCTACTAATCGTTATCTGAGACGCTTCTATTTACTACATACAATTTACAAACGCAGCCTCTTCTGATACATTTTACTATTCTAGCGAAAATATTTAATTAGTTTTTTTTATTTGCAATAGTTACACCCGGAAATGTGCAGCCTATTGAAAAATACTATAAGTACCCTAAGTGCTTCGCTAACCATTATATTATAGTTTGATCAAATACCTTATATTCTATACGAACCGCCGTCACACTTTTTATATCCAGTTAAGTATTTACTTCGCCGAAAACCGCTTCCTGTATTAGTTATTTAATTTTTTTATTGTAGGCCAAATATTTTTTATGCGATTTATTATTATCGTAAGTATACATACCATCTAGGCCTGGTTTTAACCCTGTGCAATCGGACATAAGTAACCCCTGTAGAATAAAGAATTTAGATAATTAATATTAAAAATTGACATTTATTTTTATTATGAAATATGTGATTATTTCTGTTGTTTTATTTATCTATGATATGTTAAGTTTTATGATCAATCTATTAGTTAAATTGTAGGGTTCGAATAACTGAATATTAGTACAAATCTATCGAGATATATCATGAAATATATATGTGTATATATAACTGTTTTCACTCGTTTCAGTCTATCGATTTATATTCAATTGAATATAAAAATTAAAATCCAGAACAGTTATTAAATTATCATAATGACAACAATAATTATGTTTGATGTTCCATAATTTTCCCTTAATTTTTTTAGCGTTTCTGGTGTTTTAGTGAAAAAAATATTGTCTCCACTGCCAGACGCTGGAGATCATCAGACGTTATTTAAAAAAATGTTGTTTGGTCTTTCAAAAGGCAGTTACACGTCCATTGTGTTACAACTACTTCTATGAATGCTTAATAATACATTGATTTTAGATAATTCATCATATTATTATTGGTACAAGATGTTTAACGCACACCAAAGTCACTGCTACAACACACACATTAGTTACCCATCCAAATCATACCAACGTCGATTGCGATTATTAAGGAACTTCACAGCCTTGTTCTTATTGCCTTTTGGAACAGCATTATACTTCCGTAATGTAGTTGCATATAAATATGATATGTTTTAAATGTTTATTTGAATGAAAAGTTTGGCATCGATGATTTAAGCGAATGGCTACCAACCAGTCGTTGCAAAATTAATGTGTTAAACCATATCTTAACACTATATCTCCTAGTCTACCTTAACTACGTTAATGAAATAATAGGGTTGAGACACAACCATATGATATTTTTTTAATTTCTTATTTCTGTCCTAAATTTTCCATTTGGCGTAGCGCCGGAGAAAGCCACATTATTCATATTGACCTTTCACTATAAATCATCTGGTTCTCAAAGTGTTTACGGGCCTAGTCGCGTCGCCAGTTTGAGAGGCCGTCTCATTATGCGGTTTCGAAATAAATTTTACTTTGTGACTAGTCATCTTTCCAAACAATCATCGGCCATCACGTATGAATCGTGGAATGCGACTTCCAATCGCGTGTACATTTTGCTTCGCTACAAATTCAATCACTCCAGACAATAAATTGACGAAATTTTATATTTTGTTGTTTTGCACCTGTTTCGTTAGATTATTTTTACTCTGGACGTGTCTTATTTTGATCTAGGATTGCCCAATACTCCAACAACACCAAAGGGCTTTGCATTCAAAAACATAATAACTCATTCCAAAGCTTTTGGCCGTGGACCGCTTTCCGTACATCGTGTAATCGACCATGTTGAACATTGCCAAAATATAAGACTTCCTCGCGGAACCGATCCGCCCTCGCATTCGCTTGCAAGTCGGCACCTTTACCGCTAGATGGGACAATGACCGCTACGCTACTATGTATAGCTACAGGTAGAGCCATCAATTCAGATAGGTCCACATCTAATTAATTTCCAAATATCATGGTAAACTTTGCAACTACGAAATTTTGATAGCAGTCACAAAAGGAGACAATGATGTAAATAAAATATTTTCACACTGCCAAATTTCACGAAGGGAAGGAATTAACGGGTTGCACTAGCTACTTTTACAGGTTACGGCTTAAAATCTTACAGCTACAGGGCGAACAGGAAGCAACTGGGCTCCCAATAGGTAAAGAAATCATTGTCTGTCAATCGATTCTCGTTAAAAAAATCTACCACAAAAAGTCTAGGAAACCTATCTACTCCGTTTATGTAGTAGTCATTTTCACACTGTTAAAACCCATTCGGACACGCTAAAAAAATAGCAAGATGGATTTTATTTACGTTGTCAACTCCAAGGGATTATAAAATGTAGCCTCACTTCCTTAATTGATACACGTTGTACATAATATTACTTCTTCAAAGAACCGACGACATCACGTATTTTTCTTTTTCACCTTGTATACAATTATATAAAATATATGATACTAGAGCCTTCATATGATAAACAAGAATTAATAAGGACTCCAATTAGTATTTCCAAATTACTTCGCAATTTCTTTGAAAATCGCTAGGTATTATATTATTTTATTAATCTATGGTTTCGCCAGTAATTATATATACTATTCCATTTATAACTCTCAGTTTTGGTGTCGCTCATTATAGTCGAAAATATGTAAATTTTAAATGCCATAAGATGCAGGTCATAAATTTTGCAAAATAATATAAATGGTGATGATGATGCTACATCGCAATATCATTGTATTATGTAAAGGCGCATTAATACTCCCTTGGCTATCATAAACTATTTTTGAAAGAACAACTTTTTAAAAAATAATCAATCGCATCGAAAATTTCCTAGTGTAAACGTTCCTAAGTGTTCGAATAAAAAACTGTTACTATTCCCATTTGAAGAAATTTATGCTGACGATTTCTTGTTTACAATCAATTTACTCTGTACCGCTCATTAGAGCCCTTCTCTGTTATCATTTCTCGTACATTTCTCGCTTGCGGTCGATCGCCACTTCATAATAATCTGGAAAAAATATTAAATATTATTATATGTTATTATTACAATATGCACAAACGTTCGCCTAATTAAGGTTGCTTCTCAAATCAAAAACATAAAGGCCAGACCTATTCAAGGTTGGAATATATACAAGTTTAAATTCGTTTCGTAAAATTACAACTTATAACGTTTTGATGTTGAATTTGATACTTTGAAGTGGATCCTTTTTGTAATTCAAATCTTTGTGATCGTTGTAATACTTAGTATTGTAAGCAAATCATAAATTCGAGTAAAAAAATTTCTTCGCGTGTCTCTCATTCTAGATGTGATATAACATAGCCTCTATTTAAACAAGTATTGTATTTTTAATTTCAATAGCGTCTAGTAGACTTTTGTCTAAACCTTTCTGAGCATCACAAAAATCCACGTGTCTTACAAAATTAATCAAGCCAAAAAAATCATTGCTACTTTTATCAAGGTTATTATAATTATAACAGCATTAATTTATATTTCTGGGTGGTTTTTTTATCCATAAGTCACTAGGAAATGCTTCAAACTGCGGTTTATAATGGTATCTTTTTTAAGGTTTTGGCTGCAGCGATCATTCTTCTGGCAGTACACTTTTAAAATATATCTTATGGAAAAGGGCAATGAAACTAATTAAACACAATAGTTGGCAACAATTTCCACTGCGACATTGAAACACTTTGAATTTCATGGTGTGGAGATATCCATTCAATGGAGTATATTGTATATCCGCAAGGCGAAAACTTGTTTTGATAGATTTTTTCGCGAGAAATGATCGTCAGCCAATTTCTCAATCCATCCATTTTTATTTAATTCTTAAAACTATTAGCAGCTGTAGGATTTGAACCCCCAGTCACGTTTGCTTATCAGCCAAATCGTATTTTTTGTCATCTATAAAATTTGTTATATACTCAATTAAGAGACCAATAAACTGTATAGAAACTAGAGTTTTATTTTCTTGTGGAGTAAGACCGTAGTGCATTTCAATACTGTGAATAATTATGAAAAATTGCATAGAAACAACATGCAAAGATTACAAAAGGCAACAAAAAAAATCTAATTAATATTTCATATCGACCGCTTTTAAATGAATATTATCATCCAGTGATAACCAGAAAGGAGTAGCGGCAGTAGATGTGACAGTGAAGAATTGAAGATTGTAATTAATGGAATGTCCGTGTGGAGGCTATCATGTAACATTGAAGCAGACTTGTGACGGTGATAATGATGATGATAAAATAAAAAGATGAACGTGGAGATGCGCCGTTGTAATTGTATGTGTGAGGTCGAAAAAGGAGGTTTTCAAGAATCATTGTTTTCTTTATTTGTTTTTGGTTTTGAAAACCCACTCATTTCATCATCATAAACAATATTCGTTCGCTGACACATATTCCTACACCCATCTCGTAAAAATACCATGAAAGATAACTTTTTAACATTTATATCTAGAAGAAGGAAAACAATACAATATTTTATATTTCGCCACGAAATATCATGTGTACATAAAATGAAATTTGTTTAAAAATATACAATTAATGTTATCGAAAAAGATTCGAATGGATTATTCGAAATATCATTCTTTGCGTAAAGAGAAAATGTATGACATGTCGATGTGTTACATACGAGTGCCCACATATGGCTATGTATCAATGTAGAATTTATCAAATTTAGACAAAAATCGATCATGAAAGTATTTTTTTAATACTTTAATATATATGGTGTCCCAAAATTAACTGACATTTTAAATCTGCCGTAATTTTTATTCGTATATTTTTCAATATTTTTTTTAGTTTCTGTACGTTGTTTGATTGTTTTGCCTACCTTTATTTTGACTGTTATATATATACATCAAAAACGTGTCTACTCTAGCTTTCCCGCGAAAAAATCGCCAAATGAAAAATGTCAATACATTTTGGGACCTTCATTTTTTTCACGCTGTTTTGGCTAAGACATTAAGAAAAATATTCGCTTAAAATATGCGAGAACTGTATTATCTACATAATTTATGACAATATAAATTGATACAACTTTTATAATGCTTGGTTTGTGTATTATTCTGTTGCCAATTCGAACGTATGTATACTAATTTACATTTCAATACGTGTGTTTCAAATTGCATTTATATGTAAGCGAGCTTAGTGGTAAAAATATTCATACTAAAATTATACATTCTTGTATTGAAGTAGTATTTAAAAATTATTATTAAAGTACTGCAAATTCCATTCCATGATAAAAAAAAAACATCAATCACAATATTATTTCATTTTCACATTCCATCAACGTTTTTGCTTAGCCGTAGCTTAACGGATCGTGCGTACCAGTTCATACAATAGTAACTATTTTGCGAACTGGTTGTTAGCGTTTTTTATGCGATGTCCTCTCTGAAAGAGAAGCATATGAATCTGAATGGTATGTGGATGACCACTCCAGAAATTGTGTATATGGATTTGTGCTTTGTCAAGTTTTATGTAGACAGATGATTGTATTTGTGAGAATTGACTGACAGCTAATTTCGTAACCTATTGGATATTTGTGACGAATTTTTAAACCATCAGCTGTGGGAGTATAATCCGCAATCTTCGGCTTCGAAGCGCGCACGCTAACCTCTCGGCTACTAGGGAGATAAAACATTTAACAACATGAATAATGACACATTTTAACATGCATTTAGATTATAGGTTCCCAATCTTGTATGCCCTACCGCCCCCTTTTCGAAAAAATAATCCCAAAATTACTCACTTTCCCGTTTTACATTATTTTAAAGATTCTCATTTTTTACCGCGTAATTTAATTATTAGTTTCTTGTAAGAAGCCAACGCCCTAAATGCTTCTGAGCTCACTATCGCTCTCCTAGAAGGCTTCAGAGCCCACAGAGTTGTGGTACTTTGAGAACCGATGATTTAGCTGAAAAAACACTGTACATGGAAACATCATACACTCATACATCATAATTTTATAACAGTAGTTTTAGTGTTTGTCGCTCGGGAAACTGCTCCACCAAAAATATGAAAACGTGTATTAGCCAGAAAATTACGCTTGAACGAATTCTTTAGTGAATGCGCAGTGCGCAGTTTGGATCGCAAAACCGATACAACTTGCAGTTTCGATTAAAGTATCCAAACAAATATCTCTATAATATTAATTACTTTTTATACAACTTTTTTTAAATAATATATTTTTAATTGACGTTTTCCTTTTTACAGTTACGTAATCATTAATCAATAATTTAAAGATATAATTAAATACATTTTTGCTGTTTTATGATTGATTTTAGCGTGCCTGATTTTTTTCTTACATTCAAAATTGTTCCGTATCGAAAGGGTTGAGAACTACAACTAATGAAAACTTTAAATTATGCTGGTTTTCTGTAAATGTAAAATTGTATTTTTTCTAAATGCAATTGAACTGGCTAAGCATTCTTCTCGATGTGCTCCTCCATTTCTGAAACTTTTAATGGCAGAAATAATGATATTCCCATAATATAATAAAGTATTTTTACCTTTAGTTGAATCGAACGAACGTTAATGAATTAGTAAATAATTTCCGCATATTCGAGGTAACGAAATTTCACTATAGCGAACGATTTCCTTTGCTCTCCCCGCGAGCATCGCAATAAAGATATTTGGTATATAATAATACAATAAGCAGGTGATTATACTCGAACCCTAAAGTATTTCCGATAAATGTCACGTTTGTATCCAGGAGAATGCCACAATGTAGCCAAGAACAATGCTAATTCTGCTTCCAAATCGTTCTAATAAATATCACCTGTGTATCAAATTCGGAAATGGCAATACCGACATGTAAAAATGATTATAGCCTAAACGATGAGATTTGCGATTTCAGAGTTGCCAACACAATCTTTTTCTGGAGTTTTAAAATTATTTTGAGGATATAAATAATGATATTAAAAGTAGTGTATGTCTGTATACATATTGATTGTTAAGATATCATAAGATATAGTCGACACTAATTATTTTCATAGTTCGGTGAGATAGAATGTTTAAAGTATAAATTTGAAATATTTTTTCGTACAGCTCGGTAAGTACGAACGACCTTCATTCTTCTTATCAATTAAATAATTAAAGTAGACTTTCTGTCTAACAAAAAAAACTTAGGTTCTAACTCGAGATGTATGTTGGTACTTCTTGTGCGATTATTAAGTGTATGTGTGATTTCCAATTACATGTTTACAAGATCTATCTCGCTCGCATGTGTGCGTACGCCGTATTACACGAGTATGTGTAAATGTCTGTTGAGATCTTAAATAATATTTCGGCGGAGACAGACAGATAGCGCATGCGCGGGGCGTGGGTACGTCACTGGTTGTTGTACCACGTGACAGGTTAAAAGCGATATCACAATATTTTATTCACCCATAATCCTGCCTTATCTTTATATTATGTTATATATGCTCAGGTGCTTATATCGATTTCTCCTCCCGTAAGAATAGTTCCCAACCTGACGACCATACCAAGCCTGATACACCAACCAGCCATGCAGACATTATGTACATACGTTTATGGTCTGCATCAGGTACCCCATACAATATTTCTTCTCTATTCCCATATTGCTTACTAAAATACTAAGAATACTATGCTTGATTTAAATTGCCACTAATTTTAATAACGGAAACATTCATTCTGTCTCGCATAGAAAAATCTCACTGGAGAATCATTTTGTTCACGTTGTCATTTTGTTTGTACAAACAAACCTTTGCCAACATTTCTACTACACATTTTGTTACACCATCTACCGAAGCCAAACTCAAACAGATCCCTTTCCAATTCATATAGCTACCAAAGACACGGATTGTCAACGCTCCTTTTAAAGATAGTAAATAAAACCATTTATTTATAATATTTTTAATAAATTGACTTAGCAATACCACTAAATATCTCTAAAAAAAATTGGACGAATATTGTGCTTGTCATGTTTTGCTTCAGTACTCTTCGTCTACATTTCTGATCCTGCTAGCCTTATTGTACATGACAGTCGGGCGATCGATTTAAAGTACCCTTGAATCTTACAGTGGCAGTTTTTCTTTCAAATTAATTATACCAGGCTCTGTTTCAAATACAAGTTGAAATCAAATAAATATTATTTAACTCTGATATAATAAACAGGTTGCGGTGTGTTTTAATTCAACAATATTAAAATAACAGCGCCATATTATCAGTTAATCAGTTGAATAGTTTCATACATTCATCCATATTATTATTATATAAAGACGCGTATGAACGAATAACTGATGAAATTTCTTAATATCAAGTTTTAAAATTGATGGAACACCTAACTTATACTTGTTCATGTTTCATATTACTCTATTTAATGAAAAAGAGAAAAAACATGATATTTTAAAAAATCATAAATAAATTAATGCCGTTTATTAAATAGCTTCCGAACTTTAGCTAATTTTTGTAACGATAACTTATAGATATTGAAATACTATGAGATATCAACTATTACCATTTGTTATAATACATTTTTGCCGAGTCCATAGTTCCATCATTTCGATACTGCATCTTACCGTGTAATAAACACCTGCAATGCTCAAAACTAGGAACTCGAAGCGAAAAAAACTTGATTTTGGACTAGCGTGACCTTGTAAATTGGAGATACACGATTTATAAGCCTCGCAGGTGTATTAGTGAGATCGTGTATTAATACATGGACGATGCGTTAGTGTGGTACTGACACCAATGCAATTACTGTAAGTATTATACAATTCTTACAACTGTATGAGTATCATGAATACGTGTGTAAAATTTGGTGTTCACATGCTGAATAATGTGTTCTTAAAATTTATTGGCAACCGTTGGTTACCTATTAAAATAATCTTAAATCTCACATAAATAAATAAAAACACTTCACATTGAAGAATCCTTAAATAAATATGTTTATCGGTCATAGATGCCTTATAATATTTACATAGAATCTTATCACATGATAGTAGCCCGCCTGGACGCCCGAATTGATAAAGACGCGCGATTTACCACGGGAGGTCGCAGGTTCAAATCCTGTAGCTATATAAGTATTGTACATTAAAAATTTAGACCAGACGCCCGACGGATTAAGCGATTAGTTTACAATCAAGTCTCAAAAACAATCGATCGCAAGGTAACTCATCCACGTTAATGACAGATTTTAAAAAATGGATACGTATCTAGACTGAACGACTTTCTAGTTTTCTGTGAGTCAGTATATCAGTAATAATAATAGACTAGTACACTAAATATTAAAATACTCAATCGTTGAGACATTTTTTTAAAAATCAATTATAAAATTGAAAAATTTTGGAAGGAATATACGTCCAAATATATTTCCGTATTTCGTCGTCTTTCTCCCTCGGACTAAAAATTGATAAAGTTGTATCGAATATGTATATTTCACCGCTGCAAAATGATGATAATAAACTAGATGAGAAAGCCAAAACTTGATTGAAGCTATAGCGGCATTGTAAGATGAATGAAGAGTTTAACTCAGAGGCGAAATTCTCGGTAATTAATGATTGTGTAACTTATTATTTATTAAGCTTAGACAAAATTAATGTGTCTTAGTGTATTAATTTCAAGTATCACAAATAGTACGTAACGGTATATTCATCTACTATATATATATTACATATTATTATAGAGCTATTAACTGTTGGCATCAAAATATTGTAATCCTAAGATGTTGTTCTTATAAAATTATCTAACAGTAATTTATAAATTAACATATCATCTATTGTAGTAACTGGCTCGTTTCTTCAGGGGGAAAGAGTCAAAACGTATAAATTGTAATTAATATTTTCGACTGATGGTGCTTGATGGAAATTGATTTTAAATAATTCAGAATGTATAAATTGTATATGGTAAAAACTTTTCTTATTTTATTATCTGACGTTTCCTTAACTCTGGTAAGTGATTTGTGAGTTATTGCTTGATCAGCTAGATATCACCGTATATTTTACTCAAATTATGTCATATTTGAATATACGCGTTCTTTCTACGTAGATCTGCTCGTAATCAAGAGTGCAGAATTATTTTTAGTACATTAATATAAATCAATAGAATACTATCATAGTTATCATCTTACCATATGCATATATTTAAAGTTTAAATAAATGATATTTATTCGCAGATGTCAATAAAAGTTTATTGACCGCTGGCAGCCGGCTTAATGTTTGCATGACAGACTCCGACTAGACAAAATTTTGTTACTGAAAATGACCAAATCCGGTCTTTTTATTTATTACCAGCAAATACACAAGTATAAGACATTATTATTATCTAATAATGTAGACAAGCAATTTTATTCGTCGACCTGTGCAGTGAGTTGTCGGTAAGCACTTCTGCGCATGCCAGCTAACAACAGTTCAATGATTAATATAATATAAATAGACTTTTATTATTTAGCATTATACTTCAAAAATTTTAAGTGTATTAAATAAAGGAAAACATAAAATATGAGACTTTAAATTAGCTAAATAATTAATAGTATCGACTGACGGATAGTTTTTTAAGCCCCCAAAACTATCGGAAAAATCCCGAGGCAAAATAAATTTACATCTATTAACATAAGTTTCAATATAAATTATATGACTACAGTGATTGACCACTTGGATTGTTGTGTTAAATATATAAGGATATGTACTTCCAATAAATATACATACATCATTTGAAAAGATTGTCAGTGTTATAATATTATATATAGCATTTAAACAAAAATCTTGGATCCTATGTACGCGCGTAACTTTACTTTCCATGTTAAATAGACATCCGTTTATTTTCGCTCGCAAAGTGCACTGATAGGAAAAAATAGCTAAGCCACCACATTACATTTAAATTCAATATAAATCATTTACAACTTTAATATATGCACTTTTACTAAAAACTTGTAGACTTAATATCACTTACCCGTTAGCCAATAATAGTCATATACGACAATAACGTTTGTGCAATTTAATTGAATATAATAAGTCGGTGATTATCTTCTACAAATTAATACTGATGAAACATGAATTTACGACTTTTAAATGTCAATTAAATTGAGCTTTCGCTTGAATAAAAGCTTTCAAAAATAAAACTTTTCGATTCGTTGAATCAATGTGACACGATAATAGTCTTAAATACTCTACCATTAACCAATTGATAAAGCGTCTTCATGGTAGATGTAGTGTTATTAAGTTACCAGTGCATCAGTAGCGATTTTACGTAACATAAAATTATTCTAGTAATTCGACAAACTGTAATTATTACCGATTTTTCTGTTTGGTTACAAGAATTTGTTTGTTTGTTAGATACCTATTATTATATATGTATTACAAACATATAAGTCCATTATTGATCAAATACAAGCTGTGAATAAATTAATTCACCAACTAACAGAATCGATTAAATTAATATAAATACAATACGTTTTATAATCCTCGGTACAATAAATAACTCTAATTCTTATAACAATAAAGCTCACCCATCTGATCACTTTCTCGCATTAGCAATAACAACAGACAAAAAATGTAACAGTAGCCATATAATTCGCAACAAAAAATGTAACATTAAAAAAATAATTAACACAAAAAAGCAATATTTTTGCAATACCATCCGTGACAACCTGCAAAAATGTCTGGCACTATGTGTAGCCACATTTTTTTTATCCCGCGTTGTCAAACTTTAAGTATACGGCCGTGAGCTGCCGAAAGCTTATTTTATGGATAGTCAAATCAGTCATTATTCTATTCGCATGTTAGATAATACATGTTAAATATTCTGACACTTATTATATTTATGTACCAGTATTTTTTTTTAATTTGACTCGTCATTGACAGTGAGGGATTTTCCTCAAACGCATGCTGACTTCTCCGTGAAGGATTATCATGCAATTAATCAATCCAAGTATCTTCAGCTATATACAATTAACACTATAGAGAGATCACACTTTGTGGCAATAGTGATACCAATTTTTTAATTTTTATCCAATTTCTATATATTTGATAATACGCATAAGCCTATCTATTCATTGTTTATATTAGTTTTCGGTAAACTAGAACAACTAATTATCTTGGGATGTTTTGAGTATATATGAAAATGGAAATTAAGCGTTGAATATTATTAGTTTCATGACAACTTTTATGAAATCGAAATATTCTGTATCGAATTTCGGAGTAAATTTAGCAATTCACCTATTTTTATTCATAGGAGTTTCTATTTAATCAGACACTGTGTGCATTAATTATCGAGATTTGTACATATAGTTTAGAAATTACCACGTTAACTGGGATATTATCATTCACCCAAGTACAGATCAGCGTGGTCCACAAATTTTATTTAATGAACTGAGGTAACTAACACTAACACATTAAGTGTTATTAAAATTATATTGACAGGTCACAGAGCTAAAAAAATTTTAAATTTTGAGCTTATTATGGCTAATAATTGTTTCGAGTTACAATCTTGTCCTCAAATCACCTGTATCAAGCAATTGAAATATTTATTTTTATTCTACAATATCCATTCCAAAAGTGGAGATTAAGGAACACAAATTTAGGGAAATGAAGTTTATATGTACATATATTTCTGCAATATGAAAACTTTTCTGTAGAAATTTTATAACAATAAGAAATTGTTGTCAGCTTATGTTTCAATTAATTAGGCAACCAGTCCTACACGATTATATTTTTTTAATCCTTAACAGCTGTGTGATTCAAGCCCACCAACTCCGGTACCCATGCACTTGCGCTTACTTTCCAATCCCGAAGAGACATAATTATTTTTTTCCAAACCAATGCACATAATAAATATTAAGAAAAATCATCTTCGAAATTATGTAATACGTTGTGATTACATTTCAACGCTAAGTTGTCAAATGTTTGATAAAGTACGACTAATATGGAAAATAATATCATCGTAAATTATTTGCGCTACTAATTTACTTATACTGTTTTATTTTTAAGCTATAATCACGTGCAAGAAGATCTGCACATAGTAAAAACTAGATAATAAAATTTATTCCATCATTCGCCCGCCAAAATCACGCAAACACACATATAAAGAAAACTCACACAGGGGAGAATAAATTTTTACACACTTACACATTTAAAACAGTATGAAACAGGTTTCGTATAACTTTAGAAGAGTATTATAGGCAAGTATCTATTATCTTTCAAAGTGTGCGTATACTTGTACGTGTGTGCAGCCAAGTATTTTGGTGGTTTCGCGGGCGTAATACTTAATAGTATGATGTCATCATTATCATCATGATCATGAGGCATTAGCATCATGCACTGGCATGGCATCACGATGTTGCATTTTGATCTCTTAAATTTCGTGTGATTTGCGATTTTATTTCTTTTTTGCGTTGCGAATTTGCACATACGCTATTTTGATGATGCCGTCGAATACCTAAGTGTATTATTTAAATCGAGATGTAACAGTTTAATATTAGATTATCAATAAATAATTCATGAAAACTACATAAATATCATTTTTTAAATATAAGTATCTAATTTCTATAATCACACTGTACGTATTTCCGACTAAAATTAGCTATTTAAATATATACATATATTTTAACACCTGGGTAGAAAATCGTAACGATATATAAAAAGCACGTGCTTAGCACGTTGATTGCTAATTAAAATCAATGTTACTATTATTTATATACGACCACATCGAGAACCGAGTAATTTATTGACTTAACAGCAGATAAAATTACAAATTACAATTACAAAAAAAGTCACTAAAGCAGGCAAGAAAACGCGATGCCACATTGAATGCACAGTTGACATTTCTGTATGACCTTGATTGTTCTGTTATCAGCGGCGGAAGAGTTAATTGTACAATACACTGACGTTATCCCTTACGACTGTTAAAATTAGTCGGGGGAAAATACACGCTAAGACTGTATTTTAAAAATAGGCACTTACGCGATAGGTATATAAAAATAATAGTTGTGAGGCAGACTATAAAATATGGGGAGGCATTTAGGTCTCTTTTTTCTCATTTACAATGTTCGCTCCGAAAGTGGAGCATATGGATCTAATAAGAGTGCCCACCATCCACCCGCCCCGTCCTCAGATCTGGTCTTAATCAGGCGTATCCCGGAGCTCTGATATAGAGAAGCGATCTACTTTATTCGACGGG